>JBBYHM010404719.1:0-12811 GCA_038381775.1 Adansonia rubrostipa
TATTATTATTATTATTATTATTATTATTTCAAGTAATGATAATTAAAGCCTGATAATAGTATAACAAAGTAATAAGGTAAATTAAAAAATATTAAAGCTATAATAGATAATATCATATCAAAAATGAAAAAAAATCAGATGTTAAACTAGCAACTAGACCCGCGTATAAGCTAAACGACCTGTCCATATGTCAAACAACCTGCCCAACACAATAGGCCCGGCACGATCAAGCCCAGGTCTTAGATTTTAAGTTTCAAGTATGCTTGACCTAAAACAGTATTTTTTAAAATAAAATAATATATTTTATTTAAATTTAATTATAAAATATGTAAATATTAATATAAAAGTAACTTTTTAATATTATGAACAATGATTTGTACTTAAATGGGTCGGTCAGGACAAATTAGGCCTTAAGCTTAGAATTCAAAAATTTTTCGGGCCATTGATAGGCTCATAGAACCAAACTAAGATTTTTTCGGATCAGACGGGGCTAAATTCATGCCTAGGCTTAGAATTCAAAAATATATAAAAGTGATTACATTTACAATAAAATAAAAATATGATGTAAAATATACTCAAACCCGAACCCGAAAGGAGCCGAACCCGAATTGACCCGAACCTGAGCTAGTCAGAACTCGAAAAAACTGAAACCCGAAATAATCTGTTCCGAACTCGCCCAATTACTACCTCTAAATATAAGTAATATTTAATTTTTTATATATAAATACTCATTGATAAAATGCTATTTAGTTTGTTATAAATAATCATATATATATATATATATACACACACACAAATATATATATATATATATATATATATATTGTGGATGCATAAATATAAATCTTTTAATGTATATTTTTTATTTTAGTGTATTTTTGCCAGTTTGACTGTTACCTATTATCTCTACTTGAAAATAAATAAATTTACGCCGCGGCCAATCTAAAGCTATCGATGCCATGAAATTTACGCACACGGCTGCTAACTTTCAAAATAAATCATCTCAGAGTTTTAAACTTTGAAGACTAAGAAAAAAAATCTTGGCTTGCGGAGATCACCAAAACAAATTTAGATTCCCATTAAGTTTGAACTCTCTCAAACTCAGTTCCTTCCCAAAATGGCATCCCAATCTCCTTCTACCCTCTCCTCCTCATCCTCTTCTTCTAAACCCATCTCTCCTTTTCCACTTCCGACCCAACAATCGACCACGGCCGTCCATTCAGCAGCTCAACCTCCATGTGCATGATCTGCTCCCAACCTGCGGCCTCCCAAAGGGTATCCTTCCCAACAATGTAAAGTCCTACACTCTGTCAACCTCCGGGGGCTTTACCGTAGAGTTGGAAACCACCTGTTATGTTCAGTTTGATTAGCTGGTTTACTACGAGAAGACGATCAGAGGGAAGCTAACTTACGGAGCTGTGCATGATGTGTCTGGAATTCTGGCAAAGAAGCTCTTCTTATGGTTGCCTGTCACTGGGATTGAAGTTGATGAGAAATCTGTTATGGTTCAGTTCTTTGTTAGCGCTTTGTCTGAGAAGTTGCCTGCTAAACAGTTCGAAGATATTCCAGCTTATAAGAGTAAGGCTTTTCTGAGGGCTGACCTTGCTTCTATGTGAATTCGGGTAGTATTACATTTTCCCTTTCTTCAATGTTCTGGATTTCATATTCATTTATTTATTTTTTTCAAATCTTCTCAGCGAAGTTACATAGTTGTAGAATTGATTCTAAAAATTAGTAATGGGGCAGTGAATATGTTGGTGTATGTGGGTTGGTAATTAAGATCAAAGACCGCTAAGTCCTATCATTGTAGGTATTTGGATAAGCTTTTCCTTTTTTTTTCTTTCTTTAAAGAGATATTCTGTGTGACAAATAGTTATAAGCAGGATTGATAATGATAGTACATAACGAGGAAATATCTGATCTGAATCACAGCCATGTATAAAACGACAACTTGATTTTCACTCCTGCAATCATTGATCAATTTAGAATTTGATTGGCAATATACTCTATGCATTGATGGCATCTAAATCCTTGTGTCCTGCTCCTGTAGATTTCAGAAATAGTTTATGGAAGCTAGCCTTCTTTAACCTCATGAGTAACGTTTTTACTCCAACTTTGTGGAACTACAAATTCTTGACCATTTTGATTCTGTTTATGTTAGCAGAAGCAAATGTAAAGATAAATCCATGCAAGTGTAACTGACTTGCTTCCCCTCTATACATATGAAAAAACTGTATACCTTTTTCGTGGTCGCTCTAGATGGCTCAGTCTAAATCCTCCTTCCTTTCTAATTAGTGGAGCTATCTAAAGATGAAACTTTTGCTCCTAACCAAGGCATACAAATAAGCAGGTCATATCAGCTAAAAAATGCCATCCCTGTGCCATTTTCTAATGGGTTAACCCTAACTGTGAGAAATTTAAAGCATTTTTACATGCTGATGCTTAGAATGAAATTAACTGATGAGGCTAAGAAACGCCCTCGCTCAGGTTTCCATGTGCATCTTTTAGAGGTACCTACTTTTGGCCTTTCTTCTCTTATGGCAGTTATCATGTCTGTTTCTGGTGACAATTCTCACTGTTAGTGCACATTTATAGTCACGTGTGGGCATCTGGAGTCTGGTAATTATGTTCGCGTTTACATTTTATTAAGAGTGTCTAATGGCTTTCCATTGAACTGTGTGTGTTAAACTTTTGCAAATACTGCGTGGCCGGAGGATTCAAATAAATTCTAGAAGCAGTTTATCAATTAAAAAAAAGTTTGAAAGCTGTATAGGCTTTTAACCCTTTAGGAGGCACACGTAAACCTTGAATTTTGGCAAGTTGAACAAAGACAGGTTAATAGTTCCAAATATGAGGACGGACCAACTTTTTGTCCTCATTTTTTGGTCCTTTACAGTAGAGTCTCATTGAAAAATTCTGGTAATCACTTTTGGTTTAGAGGATTTGTAATCGAGCTCAGTATTTTTTAAGTCCAAAATTATTTGTGTTTTTGTACAAAATCTGATTTGGTAAATAGATTATACTTTGTGTCCTAAAGCTTTGTTTCTCTTTTTTTTTTTTTTTTTTGGTTTTTTGCAGGGCTGATTCCTTGTTCTGTTGCAGGTGGGAGCAATCTTACATTCCCTGTTTTACTTCATGCTGCAGTAGCTAAGTAATTTCTTTGAAAGTCCCTATTATTATTTTTTGTGGTATATAAAACTGTATGTTTGTTTCCTTGACACAGGCTGATGGATCAGACAAGTAATAGAACTTGTCTTGTAGTTTTCCATCATTTATATAATGATGAAGGAAAATTACTGTGTTAGTCTTCATAGTCTCTCTCAGTAATTCTGTGCCTTCCCAGGGTCCTGTAATTAGTGAAATGAAAAAGCAAACGACTGTAACCTTCCAAAACTAGTTTAAGATTAAACTTTAGTTGAAATGAATTCAGTTTCCTTAGTTGCAAGGTTTAGATTACGGAAACATGGTGACGAGCAGGGATGCAAAAACATGAGAGCAAAAATAGCTCCAATACATGTTTGGTTAAAGAAAAAAAATAGAGCATGGCATGTAGATTGTAACTTACCATGCTTAAGATGATTGAAGCTTTTTTCTCTGAAATTCTGTCCAAATATCTTGTCAGCCATGTACATTTTCTTCAAAAAGAAAAAATTGAAGTTTTCCCAAGACATTCATGGTTCTGAACAGATCTATGTGAATTACTTTCAAGTTCTAAAGGGATGCCGCGATTAAGTTGCAAGCTAAGAGGCCTAGTTAAACATCTTTTGTGAATGAAACAAGCAAGGCATTGATATTGGCAAGGCCTTTATTTGACATGCATTAAGGATATGTGCAATGCATGGAGGAACATCGGCATTCTTATTTTTCAAATTTGTAAAATGAGTGTACAAACAACACTTGGCATAAGGAAGTCACAAAATGAAAGCATCTTCTGACATTGATCCTTCGAGAAGCATATAGTGTATTTATATTGTGTTTTTGTTATTTCTTATCTCTTATGTTTTGTTTTTGTATTTTAATTATTTTTTTCATGTCACATAATTAAATTATGTCAAAAATTGTATGTCTATTTTGCACTCTTGTCCTCCTACTAGACATAGCTTTAAGAATCAACTCTCGTCTGGTTAATGACAAAGGATTATACCTTTAGGTCTCTAGAAGATATTCCTCTTACCTTTGATGTTTGTTTTTGGTTGATTTGAGGAGGGAGGGTAAGTATTAGATTTATACATGGCAGCACTAAGAAAATATTGCAAGTGCCTTGGAAGAATTGTAAGTAAAATATTCCTTTTTTTTTTGTGATTAAAGTTTTACTTTTTTTGTGTTTTAATGACTATATGCTAGGTTATATTTAGTAAAGCTACTAAGATTTGATCATTCAGGGTTGTTATAGGGTTTTCAACCTTGATTCCAAAGACGAAGCGAGAATTTGCATGTGTAAAGTAGAAATATGGAACTTTTTAACTTACTAATGTTAAAAGAAGTTAAGATTAATCCTAAAAAGTAAACATAAAAGCATTGAATTATAAAATCTTACAAAATTTAATGATATGAAAGTTATTTCCACAATTAGTCAACTAATTGAGGGGTAATTTGATAAATGAAAGCACATTGAGGCAAATATTTGAAGAGTAATTTTGACAAATTTCTTTTTGTAATAAGACAATTGAAGAGTGAAAAAAATTTAGAAAAAAGGGTTGGTAATCCCTAAATCATGGCCAATTAAAGGACGTGTTGGTGTATGCTGCATTTTGTGCCATTTTAGAGACCTTTTTCATGAGTAGATGCCATTCTATAGTGTAGGCGACTTGGATGTTCAAAGGGACCATCTTAAGAATGTCTGCTAATTCTAGTTCCAACATCCAACTGACTTTCATTTTGCCTTGAATTATCTTTTTTCATTTGTTATTTATATCCCTACAAATTCTCAATTGAACTTTGAACACAATGAGTTTAAAAAAGATATGTCTAATTAGAAGAAGTCTAGCATGGGTCATTGTGAAAGCTTCAACACTTTTGGAGAGAATTATAGCATTGCCATGATGGTTTAAGGGCAATGATTCTAAACCAATTGTTGTTGTTAAGGATTAGCTCCCTCGAAAATGCCTTTTTTTCTATATTTTCATGTTGCCCATAATATGCTGGAAAATTGGTTATAGAAGGATTGGGCTTTTGGGATTTGAAGATCCAAAGTGAGGAGCCATTGATTTACCCAGAAGTTTGTCGTAACATGGCTCAGAAATAGATCTTAGCAAGCCAAACTTAAAAGGCGACTGTACCCCTCATTCTTATATATTTATATGTCATTATGATTTTTATTTTTAGGAGCTCTATCATTGTTTTTTTTCTTATTTTTGGGGATTAAGTCATCGAAATGAATCGCTTACTCGACTTAACTCTAAATAATCGTTATAAAACAACAATTTATTCTTTTGGGAGTCCCCACTAATCTATTTTGGCTAAGTTGAGATTGGTCACCGATCGGAGTTTGTATTTTAATGGTTACAAAACCCTTAGAAACAAACTTTGAGGTTTGTGATAATACTAAAGATTATGTGAAAAGGTTTGAGAGTTGGTTATAATTACGAGTAAGGATTGATCCCTTTCATAATGTGCGGTAGTCTATACCTTATTAATCTAATGTTAACTTAAGTATGATTTTTGTTCGATCTCAATATCTGTATTTATATGTAATTCTCATATATTAAAAATAAAATTTTATGAACTAAATTTATTATTCTATATATGAAAGTCAGATTTTTAATATTTTTAAAAATCAAAATATCTTTTGAACCCCATCAAAAGATCGGAGGAATACGAAAGATTTTATGATTCTCTTTCATACCCCACTGGAGAGTCGGAGGAATATGAAAGGTTTAAAAAATGAAAATGTCTTTTGTATCCCATTGGAAAGCTAGAGGAATACTAAAGGTTTTATTTTTTTGAAATTTATAAAAAATTTTATTTTCTCAAAATTTAAAAAAAAAATTATTTTCTCGTTTTTAAAAAGGATATCTCATTATTAAAATTTATAGAATCCCTCTTATATGCTAGGAGATATTCCATGTATTACTTTAATTTGGAGATATTGCCTTCATTTTAGAAAATTCTGATTTTATAAAAAATAACAACATTTGTCCTAAGAGTTGGTTTCGACTACATGTCTAAAACTAGACTCGAAGGACTCAGATTTGATCGAAGAGACCAAAGTGTCCCTTAAAGTACCTTCGACATAAATGTATCTAGTAATTTTAAGGGACTCGATTTTAATGCAAAATTACTAAAAATACGTGATATACCTTCAATATAGAAGTATCTTGATAACTCTAAAAGATTTGATGTTATCTTAAGAGTACGAACATATTCCTATTGTGCACTTTTGACATAGAAGTATCTCGGTGATCACATAGGACATGTTTTGAAAGCAAATTACTAAAATGTCCTTAAGGTCTACTTTCAACATATAAGAATCCCAATAACCCTAAAGGACTCAATAACTTCATAAAATGATAAACCTATCCCTATTATTCACTTTTGACATATAAGTATCCCAGTGATCATAAAGGACTTGATTTTAAGATAAATTACTAAAATACCCCTAAAGTGTACCTTCGACATATAAGTATCTTGGTGATCATAAAGGACTCGAAAATGATATGAAATAATAATTATACCCTTTATGGGTAACTTGGACATAAAAATAACATAAAATGCAAAATTTGCTAATAGGTCTCAAAACTTTTCAAAATTGCATTTCGTACCACCAGAAAACTTGAAGAATATGAAAGGTTTTAATATTTTTTATACCCTTTTGAAGGATTGGAGGAATGCTAGAAATATTCCTAAAATGTAAAAAATATCCTGTTAACCTTAGAATGCAAGGTTTTCTTAAATGGTCCCTCAAATTTTCTAACTTTATAAAATAGTCCCTGTATGGAATAAAACGCAAAATGAAATATCATTACATCAAGATAAATATGGAAAACATACTAAATATCATCAAAAGTATTTGGCCAAACACCTTGGGCCTTGGAACATTTTTTATCTTTTTGCAAACAAGACCCTAAACTTTTGAAAATTACAAAAAAGGTCCGTAAAAGGTTAAAAATGCATGATATGCATCCAAAAATGTTAAAAAAATGTGTAAAAAATACTTCTAAAGGTGCATATAGCATTCAGCCAAGCATGGATGGCCTTTGGAAAAAATTTCACTTTTTACAATTTAATCCCTGCATGATTTAAAGATTACAAAACAACACCAAACATACCAAAATCAACATGAAACACATACAAAAAATTACATAATCAATTTAGCCAAGCACTTGTAGCCCTAAAATAATTTTTTGAATTTTTACAAATAGGTCCCTAAATTTTTTAAAAAGACCTCAAAAAGGTTACAAATGCATGGAATATATCTCAACATGTTAAAAATACACAAAACACATCCCCAAGGGTCTATGAAACTCTTAACCAAGCTTTGATGGCCTTGAAATAATTTTTCTTTTGATTTTTGCAATAGTCTCTAAACTTTATATAATTACAAAATAGCCTAAAAATCATAATATCACAAAATCACACATATTATTTTCGGCCAAACATGGATATACCCTTTTAAGGCCTTTAAAATTTTGGAAAAATTACTTTTAGACCCCTACAAGATTCAAATATTGTAAAATAATCCAAAATACCATTAAATCAAGCATAAAAAAATTATCCAAATGCCTTTACCATTTTTGGCTAGTATATATTTCATTAAAAAATAATTTTTCCATCACATATTTTCATGAATATTAATATACATACATGTCTTAATTTTTACGAAGCTTAAAATGCTTAAAATCATGATAAATAATGAATATAATTCCACATGAAAATGTTAAGCAAAGTAACACAAAAATATATACATGGAAATAATAATATTTCTGCCAACAAACACAAATAGTCATGATAAAAATTAATTTATTGCTAATAAAAATTAAATAAAACAACAAAATCAAGAAACTTTATTCATCGCCATCTACTTAGGCTTTCAACATGGTTAAAATCCATGAGCGTAAGAATAATTTTGGCTTACTAAAAGGAAGAAAAACAAATGAAAATAGCAAAAACTAAAATTTTGTAAGTTTTTTTACCTTAAAAGGCTTGGAAACTAAAGGCAAAATTTTTTAGTTTTTCTTCTGTGGAAATGCTAAAAGTCCCATTTTGATAGAGAAAGGAATTTGGCCAAGGTGGTGGAGAAATCACCTTGGCCGAATTGATTTTCTAGGATTTTCTAAGATTTTTCCTTTTATTAATTTTATTTTACTTTTTATCTTTTTTTTTAGATTTTTTCTTTTTTTGATAAAATTTTAATAAATTATTTTTGTCATTTTGCATATTTCATCATCCATGACATCATTATCCAGAAGCTTTACCTTAAAAAAATCTAATTTAGATAATATTTAACTTAATGATAAAATTTAATCCTAATTAAATTAACTCTCGTATAACCAAATTACCAAAATTTGAAATTAAAATAAATATGCATAAATTTATGAAAATGCAGTAATAAATAAAATTATAATTGCAAATTTCATGAAAAAGAATTGAAAAAAATTGAAGAGAAAGGACTAACTCATAAGAAATTAAAATTATAAATTAATAAATTTAATTACAAATTTGATCACATAAAAGGCCGAATTAAATATTCATATGAAAATTTTGTTTAAAAGAATTAATAAAATTTTGGAGCAAGAAAAATTATTGGGCTTTGTTGAAATTCAAAATGGGCCTAATTAGGCCTTGTTGGAAAATAAATGGAATAATCACACATGGGCTTAGTGAGCTTATAGAGAATGAAATAGGCTTGGTAGAAAATAAAAAATGAGCTTGAAAATCTTATTTGGCTTCTTAAGAAATAAATAGGCTTGTTGGGCATTAACAAAATTTGTCAATTTTAAGCCTATCAAGGAAATTTGGCCCAAAATAATAAAAATACAAATGATAAAATCTTTTTATAAAAATTCAAAGTATTGAATTATACAATAAATTTTTTAGAAGTCTTATGTGTAGGAAAAAAGGTAACTAGAAATTCCGAACTCATAAAATTTTACGAGCAAAACCTTTATGAAAGAAAATTATTATTTGGAAAAAAATGCTGAACTCATAAAATAAATTGAATTTTTAAAAACTGATTTAATATGAATTTAATGAAAATATTTGAAGAATTTTAAAAATTATAAACTCAAAAAAATCCGTTAAAAAAATTTATAAAGTAAAAAACCTGTATTTTGGAAATGAAAAAATTCCAAAAATAAATCTAACTTCAGCAAATAAGCTGAATTCAATACCTTGCCCAGAGCATTAATTGTGGAAATAAAAAAGATAAAACTTGAACTTTGGAACTAGTTTTACCAAAAAATTTACAAGTTGAAACTTGCAATACAGTGAAAAATTCAAAAATAATTGAATAAAGTTTTACCAAATAAAGTTGACAAACTTTAATCCTACTTCATCTACCTTTCATAAGATTGAATAAAGAGGACATATTACTAAAAGACTCCACCTATCTTTCACGGGATCGAACAAAGTAGACTTAAATCCTGCTTTTCCTACTTTCCACAGGTTGACTAAAGAGGGTCACCTATTCAAAACTCTACCTACCCTTCGATCAATCGAAGATGATATTTAAATTCTGCCTATCTTTCATGGGATCGAATAAAGTAGATTTGAATTCTACTTTACCAAGTTTTCATAGGATCGAATGAAGAAGATAACTTACTCAAAACTCTGCTTACCTTTCACAGGATCGAATAAAGTAGACTTAAATCCTACTTCACCTACCTTTCATAAGATCGAATGAAGAGGATGACCTACTTAAAACTCCACTTACCGTTCACAAGATCAAAAAGATGAGGATATCTTACTTAAAACTCTACCTACCTTTTATGGGATCGAATGAAGAAGACTTAAATCTTATTTCACCTACCTTTCACAGGATTGAATGAGGAAGATAACTTACTTAAAACTTAGCTAACCCTTTATGGGATTAAACGAAGAGGATATTTTACTCAAAACTCTGCCTACCTTTCACAGGATCGAATGAAGTAGACTTAAATCCTACTTCACCTACCTTTTAAAGGATCGAATGAAGATGATAACTTACTTAAAACTTTGTCTACCCTTTACAGAATCGAACAAAGAGGACTTAAATCCTACTTCACTTATTTTTCACAAGATTGAATGAAGAGGTCATCTTACTCAAAACTCGACCTACCCTTCATGAGATCGAATGAAGTAGACTTAAATCCTACTTCACTACCTTTCATAGGATCAAATGAAAAGGCTATCTTATTCAAAACTCTGCCTACCCATCATGGGATCGAACAAGTGGACTTAAATTCTATTTTATTTACCTTTCATAGGATTGGATGAAAAGAATATAGATTCATATATTGTAAGGATTCCTATGTCGACAAGGCCTTATTAGTCTGAGCCTTACTATTTTCAATTTTGCTTCTTTTGATACGGTGGCAATTTGTTCTCTTCTTAATGACTTGCTGTTGAAGGTTAAAGGGCAATTTGATATTTGCCCTTCGAAATTTTTCTTCTAATTTTCACTACAGGGGTCTAGGAATAGTTTAAGTAATTAAATATCAAATTAGTACTCATCAATTCAAAGATACAACTTATGCAGTTGGATAAGTATTTCTCCAAGGCATATTTACAAACTTCCA
This sequence comes from Adansonia rubrostipa, assembly GCA_038381775.1. Taxonomy (NCBI): domain Eukaryota; kingdom Viridiplantae; phylum Streptophyta; class Magnoliopsida; order Malvales; family Malvaceae; genus Adansonia; species Adansonia rubrostipa. Next base: position 10,716 of record JBBYHM010404719.1, read on the forward strand.
TTGAAATCATAAGAAGTAACACGATTCATGTAAATTCCAAGATTTATGGAATGTGATCACCTTTTTATTCTAACTCGAGAAAGAATTTTTTTGATCAAAAGCTATGAAAATTTTAAAGATAATTTCAATTATGAATTTTTCAATATTAACGATAATGGATATGCTATCTTTATCTATTAAGGATTTCTTGATCATTTGAGACATCTTTTAATAAGATGAGGAAATGAATTTAAAGGCACAAATGGGGTGGCGCTACTAATATTTGATTTGAAGAAATTGATATAACAAGGTCGAGATTTATTAAGACCAATTTTAGATGATGTCCCTTCTATGGGAATTCCTTGAATGGCAAACAATCGAGTCATAACATCCTTTCAATCTTTAAATACAATAGTCTGATAGTTGTTAAACTAATGTTAGTCAACACTAAGTCTCGACAGGTTATTTCGGAAGGTTTTTGGTAAGTACTAATTTGTAAGGTACAACATAAGAGTTCTGGAAGGTTATCTTGAATCAAATTAATGTTTGGGCATTTGACTCAACCTTTTATTGATGTAGTGAAATTTTTAGAGGTTTGGGATTATTTCTGGATTACCATGGAAGGTTTTTTTTTCTTTAGTGGCTACTTTTGTTGGTTTAGGAACAATTCCAAAGTCTTTAAGTTTGTTCTAGACTACCCTTTTCATGTTTTCACTCTAGAATTTTATTTCTAATTGATTGCCCCATTATATTCTCGAAGGTTAAAAAATCATACAAAAAGATAAATTTGAAAGGAGCTTCATAGGAATGGCCTAATAGCCAAATAGTTTGATTAAAATGGACTTTGTAGGTGCGTAGCGTAGGCCACGGTTCTTGGCTTAGAAAAAACAGATATATAGGCTCAAATCAAGTGTTTTAAGATGATTGAATTAAAGATCATTTTTTTTAAGAAGGGTTCCTATCCTTTACTTTTGAAGGAACTTAAAATTTAAACCTTTTTTATTTCTTACTTTGAAAGAAACTAAAATTTGAATTCTCTTCATTCTTTATTTTGAAGGAATTTGAAATTTGAACTTTCTTTATTCTTGACTTTGAAGGAACTTGAAATTTGAACTTTGTTGGTCTTCAAAATTTGCCTTGTGATAAACAGTTTATTCTTTTTGTAACTTTAGAATGGAATTTGCTCCTTCTGATCTTGAAGCTTTGCTTCAGTTGTCCTCAAGTGTGAAGGGTTATCCTTGATTAAGGTTCAAAGAAAGAATAAATCATTAGGCTTTAAAGGGATTACAAAGGGAATAATTTTCTATATTTGTGAAAGGATAGAGAAAGATGGCCATTTTTCATTTCAAACAAAGTTATTTAAACTAGTAAGTATTTTATTAGGAAAAAAAGGTTATTTTTTTTTCTAAAATCATTTTGAGCACCTCAATAACATGATGTTGCGCTTAATTTTTAAAGGCTTAAGGTATGCCCGTCAACATTATTAGTTTTGTAGCTACCAATGAATCTTGATTTTGGTTGAGGTTTTAAGAAAGAAATCAAATCAGCATGGGAAAGTCTCGAATTTCACATCTTATTTATCAAGCATGAAATTGAAAAGGTTTTATCCCAAGGGAAAAAGGTGTTTTTAGCTTATGTTTGCTCATATTCCTACTAAATCAAAGATTTGGAAAAGTATCATAAAATTTACTGCGAAAGGTTATCGTAATGAGGGAGATCCTAAAATTACTTGTCTTAAGAAATGTTGAACTATCGGTATCTAAATCTTTTATAAGCATAACCTATTTGTTCGACCTTCCAGGAATCTAGAAAAAGAACATTTGGATTTAAAAGGTCTATGGCTATGAAAGATCCATGGTTGAAAGTCCAAGATAATCATACAAATAGAAATGAAGGACCTTTTATGAAAGTGTTCAACCTAATGGTGATTGTAGATACCTTATTCTGTTCGAGCTAATTTTTTAGTAACTTGGGGCATGGACGTGAGAGGGGGCGATGATCACCAGGCGACATGTTGCCCGGCGAAAAAGTATTTTTAATGAGTTTAAGAGGGCCTATGGATCATATCAAAGATAAATGCAAAGATGTGGCATCAAAGGACATAGTTCAAGGTGTCC
>JBBYHM010404740.1:0-12810 GCA_038381775.1 Adansonia rubrostipa
TATGACATGCATCCTTAAGTCACATTAAAGTATGCACAAGATTAGAATGTATTTATTTCATGACATATAGATGTACATATTTACATTGTAATTTCACATATTTACATTGTAATTTCAACAGCAAACTTATCATACATATATGCACTTAATCTTTAGGTTAAGAATACGAATTTTGGACATTATCTAGGGAGAGTGCATACTGCCAAAATATTCCCAATAAGTCAAAATATGTTGTCACGAAATAAAAATCATAGACCTTTCATGCATAAATAGATTTATTATTTAATTAAATACTAATATTAAATAATAAATACTTTATATGACCTAAAAAATCCATAAAAAATAAAAAATTATAAAATATTTAAGTCTGAAAAAATTGAAACCAAAATAGCTTCGGGTCATGTGCGCGGGCTTTGTTTGGATTTTGTCCCAAGCTTTCTGCATCCTCCAACTGGTTCGGGCACGACTTGGTTGGATTTTTTTGACCCAGTTCTGGTCTGCTTCTTCTTTTTGCTCATAATTTTGTGTTTTTAATCTATATTTCATGTAATTAAAAGCCTAAAAGCATGAGTTTATATTAAATTTACCTGACCCATGCATCAATTTTGATCAAAAACACAAAAATCATCATCAAACATTCAAGATTACTTGAATTCTATAAAACAATATTAGACTCGTTTTAATATACCACAAAATTTTTTTGTTTTATTCATCTTTCCTTTAATCTTAGGGTTTAGTAATATATATAGATTATTAATCTATTAAAACCCTCTAATAATTTTGGTTTTACATGAACTAATTAAAAATTTTGTGATTAAATTTTAATACACAAAATATACATATAAATTCATAATACATTCATGAAATATATTTTAACGCATAAATATAAATTACAAAATTAATTATATAATGTTAAAAATTCAATTTCATGCTTTACTACATTTATTATAACTCGTTTATCCTTAATACGAATTATTTAATTGCATAAACAATATAAGCACGAAAACAATTCGTCTTTAATGAATCTCACTAGATTATCTGAAGAACAAGGCTAGAAAGCCTAGCTCTGATGCCACCTGTAATAAATTAAATAAAACGTACATCTAGCCATTGTTGATCAAGAACCCAGCCTCGCTCTAAATACACAAAGACGAATACCTCATATAAGCCTTCTACTCTATATCTTTTTCTTGATAATTACCTTATTATAGTGCACAAGCAATTTATATAGACTAGATTAGGGACCTATATTAGAAGATTAATTAGAGTTGTATCCTACCATCAAAGAGTTTGTATTCTAATTAGGTACTGAAGTAGAGTTGAACTCTTATTATTAGAGTAGTTAAATTGAATTAGGATTTATTTTATAATTTCACCTTAATAATTTGATTTAATTATCTTGATCCATTTATTATCATGTGGCCCATATAAAGTCCAACAGTAAAGACTTACGCTAAAGTATTCTTAATGTTTCTAGGAATTCTCTACTGTTCATTTCCTTCCGAAAATGGTAAATTATTGCATTCCATGCTGGCTTTAGTATAATGGTGAGCAATGATTTGCCTTTAAAACTCGAATTGCCCACGTGAGCATATCATCCCACCTGCTACTTCAAGCTAGTAATTGACAAAGCTCTTTTACCTGCATCTATATAACTTTAGAAAAACTGCATACGAAGAAAAGGTGATATCAGGTCTCGTACTCAATGTGGCGAGGTTTGAAGTTCATATCCACCTCAATTCCCCACTATAGGAGTCTCATCTCAGTTGGTAATTTATCCAGTATGGCCATCCAAGGGATTAATGATACTTGAGAATGTGATGGGACAGTACCACAGAAACATGTCCTTTCTAAGCTTTTGCTGCTTTGGCCGGATTTGCAATTTGTTTAATAAGCAAACCTACACCATCTTCAACAATTATTTCATCGGTACAATATCGTGCCACTTATTTGAGTGTTAATCCAATTTTCCATTCACATGCGACAACATGTTCGTTATGGTTCATTAAAAGTCTCCAATATTCTGCATGACCAACTAACTGATGTATTAATAAAACCTCTCACACAATAACAGTTCTTGTTCTTGAGATCCATGATTAATGTAGTTAATGGCAACTATCTCATTTTATTGTAGGACTTTTGTTGAGTTGACTGTGAAGACCACTATTGCTACATTGTTTAGGTAGCATAGTAGTGTACATGGTCGAGCTGGAAGAAGATCTCACCTATGACGAAGGATCACATGATCACTATTTTTGAGGTAAACTTTCAAATAGAAACAGTTTATACATAAGATTTTAATGAATTTCAAAACAAAACAGATTTTTTTTATGTACTAATTACAACTTTTTCACAGTAGGGCAAATGCTAGTGGCTTGCGTAGCAAACACTTGTGGTAAAATGATTATTTGAGGCCATTGCAAGGGAATGGATATGATGAACATCGAGTGCAATAATGCTTTAAAATCTTCTAGACTACCTGCATTAAGGATTGTAAGGGTTACTAATGCAACAAGATCAAAGTCTTTGTATGGGACCAGCTTGATGATCTCTGGAGTTCAGAAGCTTAGAAGGCAAAATCTGTTAAGGCATCGGCGAATCAGAAGATGGATAAAGAAAGTTCCATTGCCAAACACACTGGTGGCTCAATTCCTTTTTTGGTGACTCAGTAGAGGATGGTAAGTAATTAACTAAACTATTTTTTAATTATAGAAATTTTATTAAATAATAATTTCATAATTAATTATATTATATGAGTAAGTCTGAATTAAATATCAATTTTCTTTCATTGGTGTCACAATAGTTGCAGCGTGAGCCAATGTAGAAAGTCTTCACGCAAGCTAACTAATGTGCCAAAGGTGTTGGAGACTACGTCAACAGAAAGTCTCATACTATAAGTGTAAGTGGTAAAACTATTATAGATTTATAATTGCTGTTATTTTGCATTAGATACTAATTGATACATTCCATTGCTTTGTAGTAAAACTATGATGCAAATTTGCAATAGCGATTTGGAGATAATCTGTCAGCGTGCTTTGATTTCGACTCTTAGCGTTGGTCTCAAGCTAATGGTGGCGTGGAGACAACCCAAACATAAGTCTACGGGTTCAAAACCAAGTTGAAATGCACGCCAAATTTTTTCTTCTATTGGGGGATCACCTTGATGCTGCGAGTTACACCTCGACGGCTCCTTTCACTACCCAGTAGGCACTGCTGCTAACACAACCACTTGCAACGGATCTTGGTCTGCATGAGAAGATGGACAATCTGACTAATGTTGTTGGTTAGACACAGCAGGTTCTGTTCACAATATCGTCGGGATAAGAGAACTAAGAGCATTAGATTCTCTGTTGTAGCAGCAAATGCAGGCAGCGCAGAAGTAACTAGCATACGAATTTTGCGATTACACAAATTCGGGAGAACAAATAGATACCTTAATGGTTCCTCAGTGGATGGGCGATAGGTTCTAATAGCAATAGCCTTCCACAGTTTCCTCTTCTATAGTGATGTATTTTTTTTAAAATTTTTATACAACTTTGTACACACAATTTTATTTATTTTTAATATATTCTTGACTTATTTAGTTGCATTTAATTTATTTTTTATATATTTAAAATTTAAATCTTTATTACAATAAATGCAATTTATATTTATTTGGAAATTAATTACTTAACCTAAAAACATTTAAATATCAAATAAAATTAATTTAACAAATTTAATAAAAATAAAAAATTAAAAGCATTTTTAGCGATGAAAAATTTTTTTGCCGATGAATTTTTGTAACAAAATTTTCTTTGGAAATAATTTTTAGCGAGATTTTCAGTGGCTAAAAAATATTGGTGACCAAAATATTTCGTCGCAAATATTTATTTCAGATGAAACTATACATCAAATATTTTTTGTAGAAAATAATATTTCTAAATATTGTCGACAGAAATATTTTTAGCGACTTTTTTACAGCAATGGATTTTTTTATAGAATTTTCATTGGAAAAAGTTTTTTTGACCAATTTTTGTTTATTTTTGATGAAAAATTCTGCAAAAATAAGCCTCTTCCTTTCAGTGTTTACAAGTATTTGCATTCCAAAAAAATCAATAAACTAATTAAATTAATAAAAAGCCGATATCAAGTTGAACCAAGTCACAAATAACGAGACTTAAGTTGAAATTGCAGCTTGGGAATTGGTAAAAAACAATTCAATTGGGAAAAAGTTACCAAAAAAAACTAGATTAAATCGATAAAAAAATTATAATTTTATTAATTATTATTATTATTATTTTTTAGTTAGCATTGAGATTTGAATCTTTAATTTTTTGGTCATACTTTAAAGCTAATATCATTAAATCAAATTCATATTTTTATTAACTAATGATTATATATAATATAAAAATTATATATTTAATATTTAATTTATTTTTTAATTAAACAATCTGATGTAATTAATTCAATTGATGACTAAAAAATTTAACAACTTAATTTTTGATGAGCTCTTTTGTACCAAAAAAAAAAGTGAATCTTAAACTTAAAAACTAATGATATGTTCCCATTCCACAAAATAAGCGATTCCAATCTTATTCCGCCCAAAGCATCATTCATTAAATAGTTATTCTGATTTTGAATGGAATATAAAATTATTTTAAAAAATTTAATTTTTTTATAATTTAAATATCATAATATTTTATTAATCAAATTAAATTATTACTATAATTATTATATTTTTATAAAATAATTATTAAATTATAATATTATTTTCAAATCATGCGATAATGTTAGTGAAAGCAAAGCACATGTGCGGATTGGAGGTACAGTAGAGAGCTTGAGAAGCCCGAGAGGTACAGAGTAGTCTAGGAACCGGTCAAAAAGCCATTAACGACTCTAATAACAAGATGAAAAAAAAAAGCCTCGTATATTGTAAACATCCCATTATGCTGGGACATTTTTCTATCACTACTTAGGATTGTTTGGTTTTTCGGTTGTCTCGATTTAGCATATCACCGTTGAAAAGAAAAAAAAAATGTAACCTTTTCACCATCACAATCATTGGGATTTTAAATTTCTTTTGAGTATTGTAAATGGCTTTGAGATTTCAGGTTCATTGGGCCAATTGCAACCCACGTGACCCAACGTTAGGGATGAGCCCATGAAAAGAGTTAGAATACTTTGAAAATAAAAAAATTAAAAACAGAAAAGGAAGTTAAAAAAAAAATACAAGACAAAAACTAAAAGAAGATAAAAATAAAAAGGTAATATATAACACATAAAATAAAATGAAAAAGAATTTGTAAATGGGAGCTTATAATTCAAAATTTTCCACCCTATTTAGAATCTTGGTGTTTGTTGGCAGACAAGGCCCTTAGTAAATATATTCAGTCAAGTCGGTACTAAATTGAACTTGGATAAAAATATAAACTAGTCAAATGACTACTTATTAATAAAAATATTTTTAAAATTTAATTAATAAATTATATAATATTTTTAAAAATAAAATATATAAATATTAATATAAAAATAATTTTTTAATAATTTTAAATAATAATCTTTTGATCTAGTTTAAATCATTTTAAATTAAATTTATTTAAAAATATCAAAAAAAATTTTAAATTATACTCGTGAATAGACCCTAACCTAAAATCTTCTTAAAGAAGCCTAAAAAAAGCTATAGCAACCATAAATAAAAATCCCTCCCCAAAAAAAATCTAACAAATTCCAAAGCCTACAGTTGTCTTAATTGCGTCCAAAATCAACGATGGTCTGAGGCCAAGCAAACAAAGAAAAGGGGCAAATTTTTTTTTTTTTTAATTATTGAGATGTGGCCGGCAATAGCACCTAAGTGAGTCTAATTCCAAATAGACTAGCTCTTGACCAATCATGCCTTGTATTTTATTGCAAGTAGAATTTCTTTTATGACTGCTTTTAAAGCTTTATTCAATTTAATTTCCACAATTATGTTCTATTATGTGACCAATTATGCTTCTTTAACATGTTGATAATAAATATAAGTCTCCTAATCTTTAATTAGGACCGATTAGATGATCAAACTATTTGAATTCATATTAATTCTCTAATTGCTTTTATATTTATAGATTATGGTTGCTATCTAACAATGAATCTTAATACTCAGTTATTAAGAAAAATAAATGAGGTTTCTCTTCATGGTTAGTTTTTCAGTATAATGATGATGATGATGATAATAATAATAATAATAATAATAATGTCAATTATTATCATCATCATCATCATCATCATCATCATCATCATCTTTTAATCAATTAATATTTAATTTTGACATTTACATAAACTATTGTCTACTCAATTTTGTTTAAACATGTTTAAGCCTGTGATCTGCAATTAACTCTTTAAATAAATTTTAAAATTATTCAAAAATTTCATTCCATTCATGGTTAGTTGTTCATCATTATTATTATTATTATTTAATTGCTTAATATTTTATTTTAATATTTAGCATAAATTAGTGTCTACTCAATTTTGTTTAACATGTTTAAGCCTTTGATTTGCAATTAACTCTTTAAATAAGTTTTAGAATGATTCCAATATTTTATTCCACTCTGCATACAGATTTTTTGATTAATTTTTATCAGGATCAGTTGAGATATTCTATCAATCATTTAAGGTAATGAATCCAATCTTAAGTACTTATACATATTCATATGCCTCATGTGATGCCTAAAAGAATCTAAGGCATCCATGGTTGATTCAAGTCGAACAAAGCTTAAGCTGTAACAGAATAAAAAAATGATTGATAGAATCTAAAAAGCTTGAGCTCGACTTGAAACTTGTGATTCAAAACTTGGCTTGAGCTTGATCGAGTTTTAAAAATTAATACTCCAGCTTAATTCGAGATAAAAATCAAACTACTTGAGCTTGTTCAATTAAATCCATTTACCAAGTAAAAAACAAGCTTGATTCTCATGCTTAACTTCAAATTTAATTGTTTATGTTCTAGCTCGAGTTCAAATTGATGTATTTTCAATACTAATTAAAATAATAAAAATATATATTAAAAATTAAAAAAAAAGGTTTAATTAGGCTCACAAGCTACTTGAATAGGAAATCACGAGCTACTAGAATAGGAAATCAGGACACTCAAACTTGGTTTGCATGATACTTGGCTCAACATTGACAAGCTGCAAGCTTTTCTGATCTAAATTCAAGTAGCTTACTAGTACAAGTGTCTTTTTATATCCTTAGATAGGATTATAAAATAAAATTAAAAATACAATCATCATAAAGACGAGATCATTAGTAATCTAAAGTCAAAAGAGTAGTTACCCAACTTAGAACATGAGAATGTTGCCGTGAATACTATGTGATTTATGGTATTCTCATAACGGGTTATGTTCTCTGAAGTTGTTCTTGTAACAAGCATCTACTTGTTAGCTTAAGTTTATCCAAATTTCAACCTATATGACTTTGGTTGCTTGCTTCATAAACAAGAATATAACATAAACAAGAATATAACCTTGTTTCAGTCTAACAACTTTATTAATATCCTATTTTGATAAAAGTATTGACTAGATCAATTTAGGATATAACTTTGAAGCTACCAGTGTCTCATAGTTATAACAATAATATATTTGCAATGTATTATTATTTCAAGGACTTTTATCTAAAAGTAATATGAAATATACATATATATATATGAAAACTTATAAATAAAAAAGTCTTAGCTAATAATAGTAATAATTAATATGGCATGTATCCTACATTTACGGTGTCACAACACGGCCCAGATACGAATTCTGACTAGCTAGACTTAAAAGGCATGTGTACACCTCGTTCATATATATATATATATATATCACCATTTTTTATTTTTTAAAGGCCTTATCATTATTATTTTTTATTTTTAGGTTTAGGGACAAGTCATTGAAATGAATCGCTCACCCAACTTAGCCCTAAATAGTTGTTACAAAATGACCATTTATTTTGGAGTCACTACCAATTTGTTTTGGCTAGGTGAGATCGGTCACCTATCGGAGTTCATATTTTGAGGGTTACAAAACCCACAAAAACAAATTTTGAAGTCCATATTGATATCAGAGATCAAGTGAAAGGGTTCAAGAGTTGGCTACAATCACAAGTAAGGATCAACCATCCTATGATGCCTGAAATCAGTACCTTAATAATGATATCTTAATTTAAATTTTGATTTTTATTCGGTTTCAACATTCAATATTTAATTATAATTCTTATTTATAAAAACTTCATAAAATAAATTTATTATCCTATATGCGAAAATTGAGTTCTTAATATTTTTGAAAATCAAACTACCTTTCGCACCTTCCTAGAGAACTAGAAGAAAATGAAAATTTTTTTCATTCTCTTTCATACCTCGTTCGAGAGCTGATGCAATACGAAAGTTTTAAGAAATCAAAATATCTTTTATACCTTATTGGAAAGTCGAAGGAATACTAAAGGTTTTATTTTCACAAAATAAAACAAATCTTTATTTTCTCATTTTTAAAAGGATATCTCATTATTAAAATAATTCTTAGAAACCCTTTCATATTCTAAGAGAAATTTCATATACTAATTTAACATCGGAGACATTGCCTTGATTTAAAAATTTCAATTTTATAATAAATAATAGAATTTGTCTTAAGACTCAGTTTCGACTGCATGTACAAACTTAGTCATAAAGACTTGAACATGGTTAATAAGACCAAAATATCCTTTAGAGTACTTTCAACATGAAAGTATCTTAGTATCTCTAAAGGACTTGGTTCTAAGCAAAATTACTAAAATACCTTTTGAGTATACCTTTGATATGAAAGTATCCCAATACCTCTAAAGGACTTAATGACACCATATACAAACAAACCTATTCCTACTCCACATTTTCGACATATAAGTGTCTAAGTGATCTCATAGGATTCGATTCTAAGAAAAATTACTAAGATACCCCTAAGGTTTACCTTTGACGTACAAGAATCCTAGCAACCTTAACGGACTTGATGACATCATAAACAAACTAACCTATTCCTAATGTACACCTTACATATAAGTAACTCGATAATCACATTAGACTCCATTCTAGGAAAATTATTAAAATACCCTTAAAGTGTACCTTCAACATAAAAGTATCCCAATAACCTAGAGGACTTGATAATGGTATGAAATGATAATTATAACCTCCACTAGCAACTTGGACATAAAAAATGACCCAAATACAAAAACTACTAATACATCCTTGAACTTTTCAAAATTGCATTTCAGACCTCCATCAAAAAGTTAAAAGAATACGGAAAGTTTTAATGTTTTCTATACCCTTACAGAAGACCAAAGGAATGCTAGAAATATTTTCAAAATATAAAAAATATGGTATTAACCCTAAAATGCAAGGTTTTGCAAAATGATCTCCAAACTTTTCTAAATTTACCAAATAGTCCCTATATGAAATAAACATCACAACATAACATAAAACACTTTAAAAAATTATGGAAAGGATACCAAACATTACCCTAAGCATTCAGCCAAGCACTTATGGCCTTGAAACAATTTTTTTGATTTTTGCAAATTAGTCTTTAAACTTTTTAAAATTACAAAAAGTTCTTTAAAAAGTTAACAATGTATAAAATACATTTAAACATGTTAAAAATGTATGAAAATCACTTTTAAAGGTATATGGAACATTTGATCAAACATGGGTGGCCTTGAAACAAAATTTTTTTATTTTTTACAATTTAGTCCCCATATGAAATAAAACACAAAAGTCAACTGGGAAAGTATGCCAAAAGTCACAAAGAACATTTGGCCAAGTACCTTTGGCCTTAGAACAAAAATTTTGCAAATTTGCAAATAAGTCCTTAAACTTTTTGAAATTACAAAATGATCCCAAAATGGTAAAAAATGCATGAAACATATTTATATATATATTAGAATAAGCATGAAAAAGCTTCTAAAGTCTACATGATTTGGCCAAGCTTGAGTGGCCATAGAAAAAACTTTAAATTTTTATATTTTGGTCCCTAAAATTTTCATAATTACAAAATAGCCTAAAAAATCAAAAACATCACATAATCATACATGTAAGTTAAGTGAACTATGGAAATATCCTTCCAAGGCTTTCAAAATTTTGGAAAAATTATCTTTAATCTTTTACAAGTTTAAAATATAACAAAATAATACAAAATAACACAAAATCAAGCATGAAAAATTATTCAAAGGCCATTATAAGTTTCGACCAGCATGTATTTTGCCAAGAAAATAATTTTGCCATTACATATTTGCATGAATATCAATATACATGCATTATAGTTTTTACCAAGCAAATATGCATAAATACATAATAAATAATTAATAAATTAACATAAATCAACATGAAATAGAAAAATATATACATGAAAATAAATTATTTCTATCAACAAACAAAAATAATCTTGATGAAAATGAACATATTATTAACAAAAATTAAATTTAACAACTATATCATCAAATTTTGATCATGGCTTTCATACTGACCGTTAAACATGAACCAAAGTTTATGAGCACTAGTATTCATTAGGCTCACTAAAATGAAGAATCAAACATGAAATCAAGAAAAATTAAGAATCTTAGAAGAAAAAAATTACCTTCAAAGGCTTAAAAATTTAAGAATTTTAATGTCTTTTGATTTTTTTTGGTATATGAATGCTAAAGCTCTCTCATGAAAAATTTCTCCCCTTACTTATAAAGGGGGGAATCAGCCAATGGTGGTAAGAAAACCCCCTTGGTTGAATGCTTCCACAAACTTCTATTTCTTTTTTATTCATTTATTTATCTTTTTAGATTTTTTTTTAATTTGATAAGATTTCAATTAATGATTTTTATCATTTTGCACGTGTCATTATGCGTGACATCATCATCTAGGGACATGTGAAAGAAAAAATTTTAATTTGAATAAAAATAAATTATATGGATTAAATTATAATAAATTAATATTATATATTCAAAGAATAAAATTTCAAATGATAAATTTAAATAAAAATTTAATCAAAATAAGCTTCATTGGCTGTTAGAAAAAGATGGGCTATTGGGCTTTTTGAAAAATTAATGGGCTTATTAGGCCTATTAGAAAAATTAACGGGTTTTAAGGCTTGTGAAATGGAAAAATAAAATTTGGCCCATTAAAAATGAAAACAATAAAATTTTCATATAAAAATTCAATAAGGAATTTTTGAGGTATTTTATGTGCAAGAAAAATGCAATTAAAAATTTTAAACTCATAAAATTTTACAATAAAAACCTTTATGAAAGAAAATTATTATTTGAAAAAAATGCGAAACTCCTAAAATAAATTGAATTTTTAAAAATTGATTTAATATGGACTTAATGAAAATATTTGAAGAATTATAAAAATTATAAACTTAGAAAAATCCCACCGAAAAGTTTACAGAGTAGAAAACTTTGTATCTTGGAAAAAGAAAATTCTAAAAATATGTTCAAAATTTATAAAAATGAATTAAACTCAACACATTAATCAAAATGTTAATTTATAAAATAATAAAAGATGAAAACTTGAAATCCGAAGCAATTTTTAGTTGGAAAAATCTTTACGATTATGATACTCGTGGTAATATGAAAAATTCAAATTTAAGTACAAAAATTGATAACTTAACACCTTGTGTTATAAAATGCCAATAAAGATTTTTTCTTGAATACTCCTAATTTTATAGAGTGAGTATCGGCATAAATACCACATTGGTATCGATAAAAGTATACGATAGTCAACTTTTCAAATTTTGCAAAAAATTCTCAAAATATTCCTAAAAATGGAAAATTTGACCGTTGTAACATTCGTAAAAATAAATTTCAAAATTTCACAAGTATAAGGTTAAAAGCTAATTTTGTACCTTGATATTCGTCTTTTTATCTAAGATCGACCTTTGAAATGGTGATTTTTCTATCACATGCACCTACGGCCAATTAAGTAGGACTAAAAATGTTTTGAAAACATTCAGTCTACCTGAAGAAAGCCTACCCCCATTGGGCATTAAGTTCTTGGTCTCGGATATTTATGGATTGTCAAGGAAGGGGCTCGAATAAAATTAATTGTTAACATACAGATGTAAATGAGATAAGCTATTCATAAACTATTCGAGCTTGACTTGTTAAATTAATGCTTGATCTAACTCATTTGTTTAACTAACAGAAAAAACTCAAGCTTGAATTTGGCCTTGATTATAAAAATGAGCCAAGCTCAAGCTTTATATGCTTGACATTAAAAGCTCGTGAATAGATCTTGTGTGTATTCATTTATATTCCTTTATTTATTAACTAAGGCATTGATGATGATGATGATGATGATGATAACATAGTTATTGTTTTTACTTAGTAAATTATAATTCTATCTAGGGAACTATAGTTTTATTTATTAATATTTATTACTTACCTGATTTTATTTTTTAAAAAGTCTCTTACTACAATCTTCTAGCATAAAGATGTTTAGTAAATATTAAATTAATAACCTTAAAAAAAATACTTCAAGGAGAGATTTCATAAAAGGAAAGAAAATAATTAAACTACAAACGAGCTAAACAAGTCGAGCTCAAGCTTCATATTTTTAAATAACCCGAGCCAAAGCTTTAAATTTGACTTGCTTAAATAAATGAGCTAAAGTTGAAAACTTTTTTTTTTTTTACAAGCCAAAACTGAGTTTTAAGTGCTTGACTTGGTTTAACTCAATTACACTTCTACCTATAACCAAACAAGATTGGTTTTAGGAAATATTTCAACCCTTAACTTTGAAAAATAATATTTTGGTCATCAATTTCTAAATTTTAAAAAGCTAAATGATAAAAAAAGGTAGTT
>JBBYHM010404771.1:0-12803 GCA_038381775.1 Adansonia rubrostipa
ATCAAAAAAGTTCAACGTAATAAAAAAAGTCGTGTCTGAAAGGCGTGGGAATGTGGGGAGTGGGAAAAGAGCAGAACAACAAGAAGTGGGTAGTTCTTAGCTCTTTCATCGATGATGCTTGTGGCCAAACGTTTAGTGTTTTGGAATTTTTGTCGTGGGACTGGGTGGGACCCTTCGAAGCTTCAATTTGTGCGCGGCATTGACCTTAGTTTAAAACAAGCAACATTCATTAAAGAAAGAACAGACTTTTGTGCCGTAACAATGAAATCTCTGCCAAGTTGTCAAAACGAACAATGTACGTAATATTACACATTTGATATCTTGGTGTGCAAAAGAATTTTAGAGAAAGATTAAGTTATGCTGTTTTTTTTGGGGTATATATATACATACATATATATATATATTTATATGTATATATCAAAATATGACTCTATAAAGAGATAAAGAAAGCAATAGTCATGTAAGCCGTTTTAGGGTGTTTCAATGGAAGAGGCCCATTTGGCAAGAAAAAAAGGATGAACATTATCAAGCCATGTCATCCATCAATCAACGTTTGCTTCTCAGAAAATTCTTGTGCTTAAGAGTTCTTACAAGTTCCACGTGACCAATAGCTTTTTTTTTTTTAATTTTTTTATTTCAATAATAATATTTCTCTTTACTTTATTCTATTTCACTCAAATTCAATTTTGTTTATCTTCGTTGTTGGTGATAAATTATTGCACTTTTCAATTTCTACGTTTGATGTTTTACGCAATGTTATTGCTGTTTTAAAAGGAATCTATGACTTTCATCATTCTTCAAAAGAGTTATAATCGTTCACCCACCTAATTTGGCTTCATAGGTCGAAGGTAGCAAATTTCACGCTTGAACTTTTATTAATTTGTGTTCAAAATTAGCTGATATTCTAAATCGATTTAACCGTGGTAAAAAATTATTCAACACATAAAATTCATCTATATTTATATAGTAGATGAAGAGTTTTCCAATTAATTGTTAGGAAGCAATTCAGTTTCTAATTTATAAAATACTCATTCCTAGTAATAAAAGGTAACATCTAGTTTGGAATGTGGGTACATTTATCGTTTTTTTTGTCTTACATTTAGCCTATACTCTTTAACTTTTCTATTAAAACAGAGAAAAACATAGCAACAAGTGACCTCTAATGTCTCCCCATAGTTTTTCTGTTCTTTACTCTTGTAATGTTCCTCAATTTTTTTTTTATGGCCCTTGCATCTCCCCTTTTTTGAAACTATTTAATATTATGCACTCGATTACAACTGTGATGTTAGTGTGCAAGAGGCTGCTTCTAACTTGGGAATCAAATGAGAAAGAATAGCCTAAAACATGTAATACCATCTCATTTGTTTGATCATCCAATTGAGAAAAAAAAATAGGGTTGCAAGCATTTAAGTAAGTTTTGATACAATATGAAAACAACATGCATAAATAATATAAAAATAGTACAATAAAGATGGCACAACTTGTTTAAATAAGATTAAATGAAACTCAATACATGTAGCATATTCGTGTTTAATATTTTGAAATGTTTAATAATTAAACACAAAATGCAACTCGCAAACATAGATTGCCAAATCTAGATTTAGCCGTTAACAGTAGAAACATAACCGTGGATTTTATTTGGTAAAATAATAAAAGAAATGCCAATAATAGTTCTTAGCAAATGAACCTGTTCGTTGGATTTCTTCTGTTTTTACTTTGGAGATCTATGACGTTTCTTTCTATGAACATTACAATAGGAGGGTTTTGGATTTCGAAATACTAAAGTCAGTCCTAGATAGCTTAGACCTCTTTAAAAAGAAATGCACTTGACAGTCAGCAATTTGCAATCTCAATGCTTATTGATTAATTAGGCCACTGGCCCATGAGCAGCCGGTTTTGGGGGCTTAAGCCATGGCCTTCTTCCAACAAAAATTATAGAACAGTTTGATTTCCCAGGCTTCTAACTAAGCCAACTTTCCATATCAACCATTTGCCAATCTCATGAAGGCTTTTTATCATTGACAACAATGTACCATAAAGTTCCTATTCCTGAACTTCTATTAAAATTTTGCTTTGATCCATAACCTCTCAATAACTTCTAATAAAATCTCATAACATTTTATATTTGCAAGGGGGACCAAAATGAAATTTTCTTCAAACTTGGGATCAAATGGAACTGACATGAAAAGTCAGGACCTATTTGGGTAATATATTCCAACAAAATGAAATGTTCAAGTGTTCTACAGAACTAAAGTTACAGTGTTTCTCCAGAATCTCAACTTGGAATATTGAAGTGCAAATTTGTTGACAACTAACATCAATATACGACAGTGAAGAATGCTTCCTATCCTGGTAATAAAGCAAAACTTCCATTCAAGTCTACAAGTAAACGAACTCTACATTTTTTTTTTTGATACATTTTTCCCTGTTAAGCTTTGTCCCTACATTGAATTTCAAATCCTTTGCTTCCTTTGCATTTTCTTTTCACACGTGTGATACAAAAATTACATGTAGAAAAAAAGGAGCCAGTAGCTCCATCATTCAAAAGGGAAAAAAAATTAAAGAAAAAATTACCGTTTAAGTTGAGAAGAAAAAGGGGACAATTTATATTTACTGGGAACTGAGCAGATATTTGTAACTTATCTCACTTACAGGATAAATTGGCAGATTGTTAGCATAGCAGCTGATCAGGGCCATGGAAATTTTTTGGCTGCCAAGACTGGCTGCTTATTACTCTTCAAAGGTTGTTTTGTTTGTATGAGATGAGACATAAGGCTGTATTCTTCCAACTGTTCAATAACAACAGCAAAAATATGGTCAAAGATAAATAAGACAAAGTAAATATACCATTACAAAATAGAAACAAAACTTTGCACATGCCCTATCCATTTTAGCCAGCTCATATGGCAAATATATAAGATGAGCTGACATTAACCAGCCAGTTTGATAGGGATGGCATGGATTGGCCACATTTATACCAATTGAACTGAAAAAGGACAAGTGAATAATCAAAGAGAGGATGGTGAAGAATTGACAGCCAACATTCATTGGCTAAATACATTTCCAAACGGAACCAGGTTAATGTTTAACTTATGTAGGAAAAGCTAAAAACATTTAACCAGTTAATAATTGATTATGCACTTCAGCTTAAGTGGGTCAGTTTCAAACAAATATGGAAAGACCTGATGTACAGCCCCAACATGGCATCCATATTTGAGGTCGAAACTATTACAAATCAGCTACATACTTTTTGTGGTCCCCATTTCCACCTCAGCCAATCAACCATAATTAAGTCAAATCAGTACTAAATTAAAGCCTTTCTCTAACAGTAAGATTGGCTTTGTCCACACAGATCTTACTATGCGATTGTTCTGTGTAAGACTGGAGTTAAATTCAAATTCAACTCTCCCCAACTTACTTCTCTCTCTCTCTCTGCCCCCCCCCCCCCCCTCAAGAAGAAACAACTGAAAATCTTATCGTCATGCTTTGGCAGATTTCTCATCACATACACAATATTTACTAGTATTTGCAAGAAAAAAATAACATCATACAATCTTAACTTCAGAGGAGTTCAATAAGTCGACTCTGAAAGAAATATCTCTTTTTGAGGCATGCTTTTTTTTTTGGACAATCTTGAGGCACGATTAGATGATTTTCTGTGCGCAATATTTGGAAGTTCATTAAATCTAAGAGCCTAGATCTATTTAATTAAAGGTAATTAATTAACCAACGCCATGAATACCATATGCAGCACCAGAAGTCAATTATGTCATCATCCTATGGGTTAAACTTTGATCCATGCAAAATAGAAGTTGCAGGTCCAAGCAAAAAATGATCGTTGATTGTTCATCAATGCAAGTTGTAATCATATTTAATCAAAGAATTCTAGGTCTGACAAGCATGTAATGTGCATTCACCTGCATAGCTGCAGTTGAAGCCAACAGAGCTTCACATTGGTCAAGCATGTTTTTCTCTTGTGCAGTTATTGCAGCAAGCTCAGAAACCCAATTGTTTACCCCTTCCACCTAAAACACAGAAAATATTGAAAACAGTTGAGCATCCAGAATGAAGTCAAAGATATAAAAAAGACACCAGCAATATCCCTGCAACCTAATATCAGAATCCAGAGTTTTTACACATTGGACCAGCAGAGGATCAAAACCCAAGTTGTTGATATGAAATTTTTAGTCATTAGCAGGCATATATGTTCTCACCAAATATAATCATCAGATACACATCATGCAAGTTGAAAATGAGAAAAAGGCTCAATACCTTAAAATAAAAAAAAAAAGAAAAAAGGAAAAAGGAAATAAAACTTCCATCTGTGCCAAAATAAAATTTTCTTGGAAAATATACCAACAGTCACCGTCTTAAATTTCAATATCAAATGACATAAAACTTATAAGGATTCCAGGACTAAGCAAAAGGAACAAAAAGCAAGATTCAGAGTTACTCCGGTGACATGATAGACATTAAATCACAAATAATAGTGGGAAAACTAACATATTGATATTTATTCTAACGGCTTAGTGCTTACAATGTCAGCATCTACGTCAAAAAAATGGGGAAAAAAGTGGCTTGGGAAGAGAAAGACCTTTGAGAGTAAAGAACAAATGGAGGATCCCATAGCCTGCATCACGTCGACAGCAGAGCAAATAGCAGCTTTCAGCGATTCAAGGTTCAACTGATGAGTACAAAATCCAGTACCGATGTCAAGATTTCTCTTTTCAGATATCAATTCAACGTATTTTTTCTCAACTAACTTACCCTTGCCCCACCAGTTATGGGAAGACGGAGAGTGTTCGCCTCTAGATCTTCTATTGCTCCAGCTAAAGAACTCACATGATCTCTTTCAAGTAATGCCCAATCGTTGAGGTATCCCATCTGCATGAGTCATGTATAGAAATGTATTTAGATAATGAAAATTTGATGGACAGACATAGAAAACTACAAATTGGTATTCAAAATTGAAAGAATGAAAGTTGAATATATTTCTGCAAAAACAATATGCACATGTCTGATAGTCAAAGGTACCAGACGCACAATTGACACCTGGTGTTCTTTATACCTTCCATGGTTAAGCAACAAAGAATCAGTCATGATATTTCCCTCCAAGCTTGGTCTTATATTTTTTGGTCTTAAATTTATAGTTTGACTTATCCACTGGAACTTGCTGAATAAGTAAGCATTGTAAATATGGGGTGTGGAATTTTTTGAATCTAATAAGGTCCCTAGCACCAACCCAAATGGGGAAGTTCAAACATGAAAGATTTATTAGAGCCGATAAAACTGGAATTACGTCTCAGGAGTAATCTACTGATACTTTCTTCTGAAAGCACCAAGTATGAACTGGATCCAAATGTAGAAAACCCTCTAATTCCTCAAATACTGAAGCTTGGGGCCAGTCATGGCTTTTCCAATTATCCCTTAAAAGGTTAGAACAATGAGAAGATTATGATTTACAATCCTACAAGACCTCTAAATTCATTTCAATCAGCATCTCAGCCAAATTTAAAAATCATGGAGTTACACAACAATGCTATATATCAATACCTGTAACAGCGTAAAAATAAAGTAGGCCATCTATTCATCTAAATGAAGCTTCCAGAAGCTATGTGATTGGATAATAAATATTCTATCACTAACAAAGGCATTGCTTACTAATATCTACCTTTCCTCTAAAAGGAAGATTCAATTGAATCCTCCTTTCCCTAAAATAAATCAATTTAGACCTAGAGTTGAAGGAAGATATATAAGTACGCACTGAATACCTACTGGTGTCTTTACCAGGAGATGCAGAATAAAAATGTGCATAAACTATTATTATAATGTCAAAATTAAAAAAATAAAGGCATTTAGAATAAAAGTTTGCTATAAAAAAACAATGTTGCTATAAAGAGAGGCATTACTTGATCATTCAAAACAGTGTTCAGCTTGAACTCTAACTTCAACCGTTGGAGATTGATCCTTTTCTTGATCACAGCATCCCAAAGACTCAAAGTAGTATTCCAAACATTGCACAAAGTTTCCTGCAAGAACAGATCAAAATTTTATTTGATAATAGATTTAACATGCTATAGAAGAGGAAATTCACAAACCATGCCATATCTAAAGCTCTGAGCCCATCATATGCAAACGACATTATCATGAAATTCCTCATAGTAGGAAACTGATCATCATGGACCAAGGACCATCATGCAAATAAACAAACAATCCGGATATTTTCTTTATTCAATAATTAAAGAAATGCATCAAGGAAATAAAATTTTCCTATTCAAATCATCAAAGGTTGTCTCCCTTACCAAAATATATGCTAATATTTGTCAACACAAAGTTCATTCAGAGAAGAAATTTACTGTCAGAGAAGAAATTTACCTCCACAGTTACTTTCTGAATATACAATGCAGCTTCTGCCTGGGCATTAGCAAATCGCCACTGCAAATAACGATTGTAGAGAAGCCTCAGTTGATGCGCATCCTCTATGTAGCTTGGACTTTTTCTTCCCTTCTTAAAATCTGTGATAAAACTGAGAACTGAAGTTGAGCTATGGGATTGACTAGATGAAGTAGATGTCCTCATCTGAGATGGACTGACTCCCCTTGGAATTGGACTGACTCCTCTTGAAGGTGGAGTGGAAGGTCTTGCCCGATATGGACTGACACCCCTAGAAACAAAGGTCCTACTTGGTGACTGAGGTCGTGATCCAGAAGTTGATAATGTCGTTTTGTCCAATGAATTTGCAGAAAGACGCCTAGCAGGTACGGATACCCGCAGAGGCTTATCATCAAGCGAAATTGCCTCAGACCCTACTCGACCAATTTCATCAAATGATAACAACCTTGCTGAATCACTAGAGGATTTCTGTAAAGGTTTACCCAAACTATCAGACATTGGCATTCTCTTCAGGGAAGATACCATTCCTGGAACTGGAGTAGATAAACTTTTAACAATCTTATTCCCCAGATCCACATTTCTGTTTGATGAATTGGACAATAATTTCCCACCAATTCTACTAGGCCATCGATGCTGATCTATCAATCGGCTAGGCAAACCATCAAGAGGCTTTGCATTTTCAGACTGATCAGGTGCATTTTTCCCTTTAAGAGGACTTCTCTTTCTCTCTGGTGTAGGCTTCCGTGATAAGGTAGAGGTCTCTGACTGTTGTCTATGAGACACATTTGAAGACGGTCTCAAACTGCGATCCAAGGAAACATTACTAACTGGCTTTTCTTTTTCCCTTTTGCTAACAGGAATAGAAATAGTATCAGACTGAAATGAAACACTAAGACTTCTCATGGTAGAAGGCCATAAACTTTCCGGTATACGGCCAGTTGATAGCATTCTAGATGATATTGGGCCAGCTATTGATGAATCATGAACCGGAGTAGATGGACTTCGAGGTGAAGGTGGTGTTGAGGGACGCTTCCTCTCAGCCGATACAGCTCTCTTTTGAACCACTTGGAATGGTGTAGGGGTTGTTCTAGATAAGTTCGGAGATGGGCAACGCCTGGGACCAGTAGGTGTTGATGGAGTGGGTGACTTATACCTCGAATTAATGTCCCTCGTTCGACGATGTCTGGTGGTGAGTGGTGCATTGTTCTTTTCAGCTGGTACAAGGGGCGGTCTTGTGGTATCCACAGTAGCCAGCTTGTGCAATCGTTGCTCTGATTCACATACATCCATCCAAACTTTCCAAACTAAACCACATTGATGGGATTTTCAAACAAATAAACAAACCTACATTTAACAGCCTAACTATTACATGAATCCTGCACGTAATGGGAATAACACCAGCTGCAGAAAAAGAAGATACTTTTCCCGGCAATAAATCTGCCACAAATGCACAGACCAAAAGTTAGATGCTTACATAATGGCAGAAAGGAAAGGAAAGGAATAACTATAAACACTATAGAAAAAAAGGGAAAAAATTAAAAAATAATACATCTTTACAGATTCCCAGATCTGACTGATGAGGAATTAAAGAATTACAAGAAATTAACTGAAATGGGCATGGTTGTTTATCAAGAAAAGCCGAATTTCAAGCAGATCAAACCATAAAAACGAGGCTAAAAGCATCAATACAATGGAGGGTCCTTAAAAATTTCCTCTAAAATTCTATCCAAGGTACATTAACGTCATCATGACGTTGGTTTTTGGTTAAATCCCCCACCAAATTGGAAATTCAATTGACTAAAGGCCCCCCCCCCCCCGCCCCATGGAAATGAGAAACTATACGGTTAAGTCTGTACCGGTTATTGTTCCCGGAGGTGTGGGGTGTAGGACAAGAAGACAGCTACAGAAAAGGTGCGTAGGATAAAAGAGTGTGTGCGTGTGTGAGAGAGAGAGAGAGAGAGAGAGAGAAAAAGAAAGGTCACTAATTTTGTTTAAGTTAATATTTCTCTTTTGTCTCTCTCACAAGAATGCCATGGTCGGCTGGGCTGAAAAAAAAAACCAAAAACAAAAAAAAAACACAATGTGGTTCACCGATTTTCGAAAAGGAATTCGAAAATGATCCCAACAAACAATTGCAGCAAATTTTTTTTTTTGAAAAAATGCACTATCTTTCCATAAAAACAAAATAATCACATGGGAGTTTTACTTGGGATCACATGTTTGATTAACTAAATGACAGTAAAATTAACACAACAATTAAAAACTTAAAAATGCGATTAATAAATTAGGAAATAATGTAAGTTTGTTTGTATTCGTATTTGTTTAATGTATCTAAATAATTGTAAAAAGAACAAGAAATTGAAGTTTTGCAGTGCTACTGTTGTTGAAGATATAGGAAGGGACATGGATGATCACATGCAAGGAAGATCATCGTCCATCCCCATGAGTTAAAATGAAAAACTTAGAATAGTAGTTAAAATTTTTTGGGTATAAATCAAAAACTTGTACTATAATACAGATAAAATATAGTAGTAATTCCTAGTTTTGAATTAAACCATTATTTCTGAATTGATCATCTATTCTTTTTTTCTTCTTTTGAATTTCCAGATTGAGGAACGAAAATAAAATAGTTGGAAACCACATTAAAAGAGGTAAAGCATTAAATTTTGATTAAAATTACAATAATTAAGATGGGGTTAAAATTTTATAATGAAAAGAATCCGAGATACTAACAGTGTCTGTATTAGACAGTGCAATGTCTCTAAAATTGAAGACAAAAAATACAATGATTACAAAAAAAAAAAAAATTGTTTCATGTAAATCTCTGTGTAAGAAAGTTGCAGAGATTGTTCATTGAATCCAACTGCTAAAAATAGCAACAAAAAACAAGATTACTTTACACTAATTTAATCTACTGTTTAGAGATTTGTGTCTTTATTTATTTTTGTTTTATCCTTATTTGGTGATCTACGAAGACGAACGATCAAAGCAAAGTAGAAAGCTGGAAACCAATTTCAACAAATATCTCAGAATAAAGAAGAAATATTATTTTCTATATATATAAAAAAAACTCACCTTTATTTATCTAAAAAATCTTCCAAATGACTCAATCACAAAAAATTAATCCTTGATTCTTTGAAATTCAAGATAAAAAGGAACGAAGGGGGTGATCGCCTGAGAGGGAAGGACAGATCGCCAGGGACTGATCGGAGCTCGAATAATCCGGCGAGAGATTGAATTGGAAATTTTTTTTATAAGAGAAACGAGAGGGAAGTGAGATTAAAAAAAAGAGGAGAAATAAAGAGAATATCGAGGAAAAAAGAAACAAAGAGAAAGGAATTGGGAAAAAAAAAAAGAAAGAGTTGAGGGAAAAGAAAGCGGTTTTTCAGTTGAGAGGGACTGAGAATGACGTCGTTTTGGCGCCACCTATTTTACTAGTCTTTGCAAGAGATGAAACCGAGAAGAAGGTGAAGACAAAAGTTTTTTGAGTTTTCTTTCGTCAAGCAACCTTCTTCCGTTTCAAACATTGTTTTTTCTATTAGTAACATGCAAGTGCCAATGAATATTTAACATATTTTTATTTACTATTCAATTAAACTAATGATTCTTCATTGAAGTAGATAGTAACAATTACTTCAAGCTACATGCATATTTTTATTTTCTTTAATAGATTTATATTTTTTATTAATGAAATTATTTTATGAAGTGAACAATAACTTTGATTTATAATTTTATTTTAATTTAATAATTAACATGCATATCTCTGCCTAGAAAAACAAATTTATTTATTTTTGTCTTAATTGAAAATAAAATAATTTTTTTGCAAATATTTATTATCTTCATTTTTTTTGGAAGATGAAATTTGAATCTTTAGATATAAATAGACTTGACAAATCATGCATTCGTATCATATTCGTATATTTTATTATGTCATGATTGTGTTTAAAGTTTTTTTATGTTTATATTAATTTTAATATATTTATAATTTGTATTATACAGATTTTAAAAATATATTCGTAACGTATTGTAATTTTTTTTACTTTATATGTATTATATTTATGTAATCATGTTAAATATTTTCAGGTCCAGATATGAATCATACATCCAACTGAACGTTGAATTAAATACTCAAATGCACTTTTGGGTTTTAAACAAAGGTGATGCTTTCTTCTTTTTTAAGTTGTAATTTGTTTAAGAATAAATATATGATATATTTTAAGTTGAAATTTGATTTACTGATAATAAAAAGATCATGAAATTTTAAGATATCAAATTTACGTTTTATTTTTGGTTGCTTTGACTTTAATTTATATTGAATTTGCTCAATTTTATATAGTTTTAAAAAAGGGGTACAAATTAATTAATATAATTTATTTGCTCATGGCCTTTAATTATATGACAAGAAAAATTCAAAGAGAGGTGAGGTGCATGAATTGGTCGGATGGAGAAGATTTCAAATATCACTTAAGATGAAATAATTGAATAATGTTAGATTTTTGAAAATACCCATCTTATCCTTATCTTTCTCAACACTTCTACTTGTTCCTTTTAAGCTGTTAACTACACAATAATACAGTGAATTACTAAAATTTTGACTTCAATGAACAAAAACTTGAAAAAGTAGTCCATGTTATGTTACTTTATTCGAAAATAGAGCCTGCAAAACGGGAGATAAAAGTAAATTTAGTTATCACATTTATAAAGAAAATTTAAGAGAAAAATAATAAAAATTGAAATACTTAGTTCATTAATTTCTTCTCTTATATTTCCTAAACATGTTGTATATATTTTAGTAGCGAAGTTTTTTTCTTTTTTTATCTTCGGGTGAAGTTTAAAAATTGTTATATCACTTTTTTCTTTTAAATTAAATTTTAATTTATTTTTTAAAAAATGCTTTAAAAGATTGCTAATTTAACTTGTAAAAATTTCACTCATAGATGAGATAATCTTGTATTTTCTGTTTACATAAAGCATTGAATTGGAAAAGTTGAAGAAAAATTAAAAAAACAAAACTCTAATAAGAATTCCGAGTTTTCTTTGTGATTAAGAAAATTATTTGCTTATTAATTGACTATAAAATACTCACTTTAAATGCTTCATTAAAAAAAAAATTTATTTCCAAAAATCAAGAGAATTTACTATACACATCAAAATCACCACCAATATACGTTAAGATCATTCCTAATTATGATTCACATTACTTAAAGTTGCATTAAAATTCCACTTAAACTACGACCGTCCCTAAATCTATGAAACTTTCGTAGTTTTATATATATATATATATATATATATATATATTTATTAGATGAAAAATAAAAAAGAAATGAATACACTATTTTAATAGAACAAAATAATGTAGTAAATATGAAAACTACATTTAGACATGATAAATACGTTTAATATATGCATTATAATTTTGTTTATAATTTTAATATATTTAATAGTTTATGTTATTTTAATATGTGATTGATGTAAGATACAATGTGTATACTGAATGATATATCTATTTATATTTAAAAAAAATGTAAGCTTAATTAGCTTTGGGTTTATGATTATTAAATATTGAGATATTTAAACTTAACAAAAAAAATTTAAATATTGAATATATGAATTTTATGTCTGAAATTAAAAAAATAATTTGACACTTTTATTCTTTTAGTTAAATAGACAATTTAACAAATGTAAGTACAATTTACTTTAAGAATAAGGCTAAAGAACTTAAAACATATCAGCTAATCCATTATGATTAAATTGAATTTCGTCCTTTTCTTCTCTCAAAGGGCTAAATTTTGGGTCTAATCGAATCAAATAGCAACAAATTTGAGTTCGAGTCTAAGCTAAGGAAGGGATTTAGCAAATGTAGTACTTCTGAACAAGTTTCTTACATATTGGAATTTATGTTTACAATGTTGGGCGATAAATATTCAAAAGATATACTTACAAAACATTTGAGTAGGTGGGTAATTTTTATTATTTTTTAAATAAAAATTTATTTTATAAAATATTTAAAAACTAAAAATGTTTTTTTATTTAATATCTCTTCTATATATAAAATTCTTAATTGAATTAGTATTGTCAGTCAAGTGGCACCAATTAATTAAGAAATAGATATAAAAATTAAATTTAGTAATAATAATAATAATAATAATAAATATATGATTAATTAAAATATATAATTTGTTTTCTAATTTTTGAATTTTTTAAAAGACTACCAACATTAAATCAAACAACTTCTATTTTTTAGAACATATTTTTTTATATCATATCCAAATAATAGTTGCCAAATTCTATTTATTAATAATATTTTAAGCTTTTTCGATAATTTTTTAATTAAATTGATATCGCTATTAACTTCGTCTAATATTTTAATATTAGTGTGGATAACTAGATATAAATATAAGTTACAAATG
>JBBYHM010404801.1:0-12798 GCA_038381775.1 Adansonia rubrostipa
ATAAATACAAATTTTAGACATGATTAAGCAGTGTTGGAGAAGGTTTCTTTTGCTGTAGGTCCAAAACGACATTCTAATGGTAACAATTAAACTCTATGATAAGAGCAAAATAAAAATTCTTAACCCAAATTCTGAAAGCACATATGATTTACAACAAAAGCAAAAAAATGGTAATTAATCTCACCGTTGAAAAATCTAGTTCGAATCGATTGAATTAAAAATTGGTGATTAGTTTGATTTGGTATATGTTATAGAATTGAAAATTTAGGGAAACATGAAAAATTGAATGAATTGGTAAAAACAGGGAAAACCGAAATAACCATATTTAAGCTTATTTTTACAATATTTTTTTAAAAAAAATTATTTTATGCAATGAGATCTGAATCTTTAACCCTTTAGATCTTATATTAAAGGCCATATCATTTAACTGAATGTATATTTTTATTAAGTATTTATTATATTTAATATTTATTTAATATTAAAATTTTTAATTAAATAATCTGATTCAACTGGTCCAATTGATCGAATTGGTTAAACCGAAAAATTAAAATTCTTACCAATTTTATCTCCAATCCAATTTTTTAAACAGTAATAATTATTGATAGAGTTGGGTTTTTGTACATTGTCAACGAAGATTTTAAATTCCTTGAACGAAGTTAGAAACTAACAACATATATATCGTTCTCTCTAATTGAATTTTAACTTCTACGGACAATATATTATTGTTATTAGATATTTAGAAGAAAAATAGGAAACTTATTTCTTGTTCTTCACCTAGGATTTCGTCACAAATACTTTGCATCATTTTCATTGAATTGATCTATTCTAACCAAAGAAATTTGATTGGACAATTTCTTCAGGTAGACCATAGTTAATTTGACTGATTACTTTTGTTGGCATCGTAACTATTGAGGTATTAATAGATCTTTCAATTTTAAACACGATACGATTACATAATAAAAAAATAATTAAAATAAAATACGATATAAAAAATATGAATTCAATCGACATAAAGACAAAAACGTATCAAAATTTATACAATACGAATTTTTTACATATAAAAAATGTATAAATATATAATACTTTAACTATGTTTATGACACTAAAATAAATATTATGAATATCAAGTTTAGTTATCAATGGCGTATCCTATAACATGTGTAGTTTCCCATACAAAGAAAAGCATACGCTATTAGTTTCCATATCATATTGGAGAACCTTGTTGTCTCTAGCGTTTAAGAAACGAATGCCAATTCTTGCCTACTAATTTTCATGTTGGTCGTCGGCATCCTATTTTCACATGCTAATCGTATGATAACGGCCGCCCGTAAAGGTGCTTCTGGTACTTCCCTTGGTGAAATTCCTCCCCATGACATTCCATATAGGTTTAAAGATGTGGCCAGACAACGGCTGAGTCCCAGCCCACCGACGCCTAGAAGGAGTCCTACTCTTCAGCGAAGAATACTGTCGGCCCCACCCATTTCAACTTAGATTGTATCTTTTCGTCGGTGCCCATCAATAAGGAACATATATTGTTTGTCGGTAGGCTTGCTCATAAGTGGATCAGCCCGTCCAACCCGATAAATCTGATTTGGTTCGACTCATAAATATTTATATTTATTGTTAAATTAATATTTAATTTTTTGAAACATTTATTTTAAATTTATTTTTTGCGCACAAAAAATAGTGCACTTTTTAATTTCGAGCGTGTAATTATTATAACACAATTTATTAGTTGCAAACATGAATATGAAATTTTAGATTTGGGTTTTATTTGTTATATAAATTATGTATAAATTAATTAAAATTCAATATAATTATATAAAAAATAAATTTTAAATTCACATATGTAAATAAAGATTTCAAGTTCATCACTAAATAGATATTCAATAAATTTTTAAATTTAAAAAATAATCATAAATATTATATTTATATATATTTTATTACATAATTTATGCAGCTTTTGAAATCCAAAACTGTAATTTAAATATTTAAATTTTTAAACGTAATCTTATCAAATTTCAGATGAATATAAAATTTCATCCTTAATTATGCAATTTATTTGCATCTTCCACTATGACCTCATCTGGAGGCTAACTAAACATAGCTCTGTTTTGGCAAAATTATATATATATATATATATATATATATATATATATCCTGTATACACACGGTGGAGTTTCTAAACTCCGCAAGCACCCTTCTCCTTCTGCCATCTATCCCTTTAAAAAACGCTAAAACTTTCTGTCGAACGCAAACGGTTTTATTGCCGTTTCCTTTATCGCAATAAAACATAAGCAGGCTCACACCCCTTTTCACTTATTCATTCAGATGCTATAATCTAGTGTTGACCTTGAAATTGAAACCCAAAAAGCTCCCATCTTTCTTTCACTCTCTTTCATGCTCTTCGCCTTCCCCAACATTTATTTTTTGACTGTGTCTTAATCACTACCTGAACTCCCAATTTTTTTTTTGTTCATTTGCAGGGTCTGTGATTATATTAAACGAGCTGGTTAGCACTTCTATCAACCCAAATTCTTTCCTCTCTTTCTCCCAATAGGTAATAATCATTTTCTTTATTCTGATTATTGTTTTCAGGTTATTAAAATAAAAAGCATGATCAATTTCGTATAGCAGTCATATATTACTAGTAATTTTTTTTTTTATATATTTAGGTTTAATTTGTCACATTTATGAGAAGATTTCCCTAGGACAATTCAAAGCAGATTTGTAGGTTTCAAAGTATTGGTAAACTTGTCAAGGGAAGGGAATAATAAAAACTTATGCCTCTCCTGTGATATTCTAGGTTTTGCACCTGGTTTTGTTAAGTTACTTAGCATGATCCTAGATGAAGTGCACTACTTTTTAAATGTTTCTTAAACTTTCTTTTTTGATTAATTGAACGAATGTTTTTTAGTTTTTTTAATTATTTAATTACAAGGGGAACTTTTTCGAGGACGGGGATAGGAAATGCAAGAATGCCTAATCATATTGGCCAAAAACCACTAGGCTGAAGAGTGGTGGCTATTAATTTAAGGGAGCGATGAATCCATACAGGTCAGGTTCCCAATGATCTTAGTCCTGAAATAACTTGATAAACAAGAAGAAAAGGGTAAAAAGTTGGCTGGTAAATAACTCCTAGTCTTGGGCCTAAACTAATAGTCCAATCGCCTGAAGATGTGGCTATACGTAAGCAATTTTGAAAATTTCAAAGATACCTGTGTAGTTAAAATGGAAAATAGAAATAACATAAAACCTTATAAGATCCCTGGCTCTTTGTTTTTATTTTGGTGGAGAAAATGAAAATAAAAGAGCTGACGGAAGTTTGTATTTGACGTTTAGTTTTTTCTTTCTAAAGAGGCAGATGGCGACCAGAGAAGGACGCTTGTGGAGTCTTTAGACTCCACCATCGGTGTACAGGATATTAATCCTGTATATATGTTTTTTTTTGTAAGTCTTCTATTTTGAGATGGAAACTACTAATATTAACATTAAATAAGAGAATTTTAGAATTTGGTGAGCATAAAATTAGATTTAATTCAAATAATTCATTCATATGTTTTTGCTAGAAAGGGTTTCTAACTTTAATGCTTTCAAATTTCGCCTTCTTCGATTTCCATCTTACGTTTTGACATCATTTGTATATTAAAAAAAATTTGTTAGCAAGGTAAGATAGATAACTATAAATTGTGATGTTTGGTTAAATATTTAAAAGTTTTCATGAGTTAAGTATGATCAAATTCGATTGGTCTTTTAAAATCTTTAATTAAAATTTAGTTGAATTCAATCTGAGTTTATCAAAAATTATTTTTATATTAATATTTTAATATTTATAATTTTAAAAATAAAAATAAATAAAATGCATTTTGAGATTGAAAAATCTTGTTTAAGGCATAAATTGAATTGAGTTAAATTTATAAACTTGGTGGACTGCTGAGTTTATTAAAATGTTTACTAAGTAATTTTTTTTTTGTTATTTATCTCGTGTTAAATGTATGTTTTATCTTTTACTTTTCACTATTATAAAAATTACAAAAATTAAAAAACTAAAAATGGGTCAAATGCATCAAACTGCTAGTAAATAAAAGAAAATGTAAAAGTATATAGAATTGTCTAGTGTAGTTAGAGGTATTTATGAGTCAGGCTAGTTTCGGGCTTTGTTTAGGTATGATATTAACATTATTCATGTTTGTTCAAGATTAGCTTGACCCAAATTACAGGCCTTAAATTTTGCTTAGCCTAGCTATATTTGTAAATGGTAGTCCAAGCTTGTTTATACCAACCCATATTATAATTTTTTAATTTATTTTTTAAAATTTTAAAATTTAATCTTTAATAATTTAATACTTTCCATTTATTAAATTCAAAATATAAATAACTTAAAATATTTTTTAATGTTCATACTACAATATTATATATATTTATTTGATAAAAATTAATTTATAATAACTTGAATACAAAATGACCTAAACTCGTTTAATCTGAATTTTAAACTTAATTAATTTAAAATTGAAATAATTTTAAATATGATAATTTAAAAATTCAAATTAACTAAATTTTAAATCAATCTGATTCACCTAATTGATAGGTGTCGATCGTATCCAATTGAGAGCTGAAATAAAGTGTTAACAAATTAGCTATATCCCCGAACCCAAGCCTGATTCAATTATTTTAACTTCAATTCTGGCCCAAACTCTTCTAGTGAATAAATGTAAATATAAAATATAAAATATTCTATATTTATTCTATATATATATATATATATATATATATCTAGTTAATGAATATAAATATAGTTACAAGTGTCTACACCTTTTTGGCAGCAGAAATTAACAAGGGATCGTTATGGGTTAAGTAAACCTGACAATTTTTATGTTGTGTTTCATGTGTTTTTTTTTTTCAATCGTGTAAATAAAAAAAACATAAATTAAAATATAAATTATTAAATATATTAAAATTTTAAATATGAATATATTATATAATGTATTGATGGTGTTTAAATTTATTTTATTTATTTATTATATTATTTTTTATATTTATTGCATGTATTGTAATAATTTCATATCTAAAAATTACTAGATTTATTAATACCTTCCTAACCCCATTTGGTACTCCCTTGATGTCCTTTTAGAAGGGTTAATTTAATTCTCCTTTCATTTAAAATTATTCCATTTAATTCATACATTATAAAACATAAACTTAAAACAGAACATCAATAAGGGCAGCATACATGTGAGTATATTATTGACCAGAATACATACGGTAATAGTGATGAATTTAAATAGTGATTATCACGAGATTTTAGAGCTGTTATTTAATAATTTTAAAATTTTTCAACATTAATATTTAAAATTAATATTTATTATAATTGACTGTAATATCATTAATTGTGTTTATAACTATAATAAAAATGATTAGATTGGAATAAAGTTCAACAAAGGAGAAAAGGCTTAAAAAAACCAGAAACAGTTAAGTTCAGCAATGAAACTCCTGCAGGCAAACTAGATTATTTCCAGCTAAGGCATAAATG
The DNA here is from genome assembly GCA_038381775.1 of Adansonia rubrostipa. Lineage (NCBI taxonomy): Eukaryota > Viridiplantae > Streptophyta > Magnoliopsida > Malvales > Malvaceae > Adansonia > Adansonia rubrostipa. The sequence continues at coordinate 5,531 of JBBYHM010404801.1, forward strand.
AAAAGACGCGGGCAAAGCGCTCTAAGTCGATGTAGGAGTAGGCGGCGGAGGAGGAGCGCAATGTGGAAGTAGGAAGGGTGGCGTGGGTTGAATCCTTCTCCCTTTTCTTGGAGGTGGCGGCTGCAGAGGAGGAGGAGCGCGACGTGGGACTGGGAAGGGTGGCTTGGGTGTAATCGTTCTCCCTCTTCTTGGAGGTGGCGGAGGTGATAAGTCAAACACGTTTCTTGGAAACTACCCTGAACTTCTTGTTGTTTGCAAATTGATGATAGGGAGAAGCACTTTTGCCAAAGGAAGGTACTGAAACAGCTTCATCAATGGCTTTCACTGATCTGCTACTGCTAAGTGAAAGTAGGAAGGCAGAGATCAAAACCAAAATTAGCAGCCAAGAATTGGGTTTCATGGCCATGCTTTATAATTATATTATGATTATATATTAACTGCTGCAAGGCGTTTATTGAGGTTAGCTATAGACGTGATTTAAATCTATGGCATTGGAAGCGGGAATCCTCGGGGGCTTTAAATAAGTGAATTCTCAGTTTTGTACTGTAAAGCATGTAAAGTCTGAATCACTGGTTGACCAAGTAAACCCTGTTGGTAAAGCACTATAAACCTAATAATTTGTTTATCTTTTTATATTTTTGTTGAGTTATAATTTTATTTAAAATATTTTATATTTATATAAATTTTAACATATAAATTTTTTATAATATTTAAATTTTAAAATATATATTCTTATCATATTATTTTTCAGTTATTTTATTTATGATATATTTATATAATTGTTTTTAATATTGTGAAAGCATGGTAAAATATGTGAAATTTAGAATTCAAGATTATTTCAATTACTTCATATAATCACTATTTAAAAAATGCCATTCAAACTATATAAGTTTGAATTCGAAGTTTACATTTTTTTAATCTCAAGCAACACGTTCTTTGTAAGAAAAATTATCTGGTATTGTAAAATATATGAAGCTTGAAACCCAAAATTTAATTTAATTATTTTATATAATTATTTTTTAAAAAATAATATCAAATAAATGTAAATTTTGAATTTCAACTTTTGCAATTATTTTTCTATTCTGATTATGACTTTTTTGTAAAAAATAAAATTATAATTCCAAGTTCTAACTTGGTCTTTCATTGAATAATTTATAAAATTTGCTCAAATCAATATATTTAGAAAAAGCTGGTTGAAGATTGGGAAGAAAAACTGGGTGAAGATGGCCGAACTGATGATGAAAGAAGACACTACCCTTCCTACTCGTCGAGCATAACTCTTTAGGTGGTGGGGTAGGTTTAAGTTTCACGGCACGACCCTGCTCGGCTTTAAGTTCTAAGCACATGATAGTTTTTGTTTGTTTAACTTTAGTCTTAGCCCCAAAATGTTTGTTCTTATCTTGGATAACCAAAGAAAAGAATACAATAGTTGTAGTGTAATATTACGATCGTTATTTTATAGTTTAAGTTTTTTTTGTTATTAGTATTTGTAATTGATATTCATTATAATTGATTGTAGTAATATTTATTATATCCATAACCGTAATAATGTGACGTTAGGTGGCACTACATCTAATTTAAATCTCTGTTATTAGGCATGAAAAAGAACTAAAAAGATTTAGAGTTTGAGTTTTGAAATATATTTTAATGCCTAAGTCAATTTTGGGTTAAGAGGATTTAACAAAAGAAAAGAATTTATTAATATTTTAATAAATTACTTATTGGATTTAACAATATAATTATAATATTCGTGCATATGAAGTTTTGAATCTATCCCATACTTTTATTATGTTGATTGAAAAAATATTATATTTTTCAATATATATTTAGCAGTAGAAAGTTTTTTAAATTAAAGAAATAGTTAAATTTTTTAATGTACTTAAAACTTAATATGTAAAATCTACATTAATAAAACAAAAAATACAACGGTAAAATTAAATAAATATAAACATTATAAAAAATAATAAAAAATTTAAAACTAATTTAATTTTATATTAGTGTAAGTGAATATTTTATATGAGAACTATATAATCTTAAATCTTTCTTATATATATAGTCTCAAATTTCTCCATCATTGCCATGTCATATTTCTGAGAACTATATTTAATTGTCTAGCTCTGGCCTAAAACCAGACAAAGATTCAGACAACATCAGGAAACAGAAAAAATAAAATAAAAAAATTAATGCCAAATCTTGTTTCCTGATAATTTTCTTGTTGTTTAATGTCTTGTTTTCCACGAAAACTGTTTTTAGTTCTTCAGTTGGTTCAATTCCTTCCCATGCTGACTCCCCATACAAGTTGTCCAAAAGCTTGAAGATTGGGACGTCATCACCACCTAACACCAATCAACAACCGCAAAACAGCAAGGAGCCTTCTTTTGCTCCCAATCCTCCTCCCGTATCTCATCGCCTATCAATGGCATAGGATTTAAATTGCAATTGTGGGTTCGTTTTTAATTGTATCATATTTATTATAATTATAGATATAATAAATATTATCATAATTAATTATAATAAATATCAACCGTAAATATTAATAACAGAGAAAACTTGCAACTTCATATACAAGAAAGCAATAAGCATCAGGCTTTTTTTTTTTTTTTTTCCCTTAGTTGAATTAAAATTTCTTAAGTATTATTTTTGAGCCATACCTATAACTAGTGATAGTTAGAAAACAGAAAACATGTAGCAATTGTGACTTATTACTGCTTTATTTATTCTTTCATCTTGCAAATTAAGCTACAAAATTCTTACTCCTTTTTCTTCTTAAAACCTTTATTGCCATTTGAATTTTATGCAAAGATAAATGATAATAGAATCTTAGATTTAATTCACTTGATTTATACAATCATCTTAAGAAATGATATTTAGTAAATTTAAAGTTTAAATTTTAATAACTTGGAGCTTAGTAATAATTGGTTAATATAACCAATTGAAATTTAGTAAATTTAAAATTTAAATTTCAACATTTGTAATTTTTTTATCTTCAAATTATAAAATAAAAAAAATAATTTCGATTGCAATCTTCATATATATATATATATATATATATATATATATATATGACATGAGAATAGAAAATTTAATGTAGGCGAATTTTATAATGGAAACTTTAAATTATAATATAATATTTGATACTATTATTTTTCTTTTGTCGGCAAGTTGATGATAACTTAGCTTGATTACAGTATAACCCAACTTGCATGATCAAGCTAAAATTTAATCTATTTATTTTGGACTTTTAGAAAATCGCTTAGTTATCACCTTGGAATTTTGTCTTTCCTATAAATGTAAATACAATATATACATTAAACATGAGATATTAATTATCTTAATTGTGTTTAAACTTATAAAACATAAACTTAAAACAGAATATCAAAAAGGGCAGCATACATATGAGTATATATTGTTGACCAAAATACATATGGTAATAAGAATGAATTTAAATAACAATTGTAATATGACGTTAAAGTTATTATTTAATGATTTTGATTCTTTTTGTCGGCGACATTTATGGTCAATATCTACTGTAATCGACTCTTGATAATAGTCATTATGCTTGTAGGTCCTACGATGAATATGATCCGACCGAAATTAAGTTCAATAAAGGAGAAAAGGCCTTAAAAAAAAAAAAAAATCAAGCAATCAATTTCAACAATGAAACTCTACGAGGCAGACTAGAATATTACCTGCTAAGGCATCAATGAAAAGACGCTGGCAAAGCGAGCTAAGTTGATGTAGGAGGAGGCGGCGGCACAGGAGCGCGACGTGGGAGTGGGAAGGGTGGTCTTGGAGGCGGCGGCGGGGGAGGAGCGCTACGTGGGGGTGGGAAGAGTGGTGTTGGAGGTGGCGGCGGAGGAGCGCGACGTGGGAATGGGATGGGTGGCTTGGGTGTAAAAGTTCTCCCTCTTCTTGGAGGTGGCGGAGGAGATAAGACAACAATCCTCTTGGAAACTACCCTGAACTTCTTGTTGGATGCAAAGTGATGAAGGGGAAAAGTAGTTTTGTGCAAGGAAGGCACTGAAACAGTTTCATCAATGGCTTCCACTGATCTGCTACTGCTAAGTGAAAGTAGGAAAGCAGAGATCAAAACGAAAATTAGCAGCCAAGTACTGGGTTTCATGGCCATGCTTGTAATCCTAAAATATGTGAAGTGCGAACCTCTGGTTGATCAATTAGAGGCCCTTGGATACGTCTTGTAAGATTCGCGGAAGTGAACCACTCATTGACCAATAAAGCCGATCGTTTACACACTAATAACGCACTTTAATCAAAATAATGTTGTTTTTGAAATTAATTTTTCAAATACTATTATTTTAGAATATATTATTAGAATACTATCGCTTTTATCTTGTGATATTTTGATTTTTTATTTTCTCACATAGAGAGTTTTAATATTATATTTTGATACATAAATATATTATTTTAATATTATATTTGTATTATTTTTTATATTATATTTATATTATTTTTATTCAAATAAAGTAAACATTATATTGTCAAGCCATTAAAAAATGAAGGTAATTCTTGGCTGCTAATTTTATTGCTGATCTTTTACTAATTTAGAAATATATTTTTCTATAATATTTTTATATTTTTTTCACTAATTTTAAAATAAAATATTTATTTTTATATTATAAAAATATAATATCCATTAAAATTAAATAAAATAAAATTTAATTTAATTTGAATAATTATAATATTTTAACATATAAATTAAAAATCAAATACATTTAATTATAATCATTATCAAAATCAAAATTGAATTCAATAAAAACCAATCCCTTATTCAAATCTATTTTTGATTTTTTCTCAACCCTGTTTTTGAATATCAACATCAAAACAACTGTCAATATAATAAATAGAATATGCAAATATAAATAAAATATTTATTTTTATTAAAAAGTTTTTCTATTTTGCTTGACTTTAAAGCCTAGCTTTCCATTCCTTCACGTAAAATTGAAAACGGCATATGAGGTTGATCTTGTAAGTAAATTAATTACTTGGAAATTTTCCTCAAGGTTGTTACACCACCTTAAAAGCTTGTGTTTGAGTCAAATTTGCAGCCAATCAAATCAGGGCAAAAAAAAACAAAAAAAAAAAAGCTCAAACATTAAAGTTGGACAAAAATCTAGAAAAGATACGACTTTAATGTCTTGTCCTAACGAAACTTCCTTGATGTGTAGGGCTTAAAATTGTAATATTTAGGGGATCAAATTCATTCAACGATATTTTCATAATTCATTAAAATATTAAAAAGAGTTAAAGAAGATTAAAAATTAATTTTTTTTTAAAAAAAATTATTTTTAAAAATTTTAAAAATAAAAAAAATCATTTAACAGTTATCTTTTAAAATTATTTTTAAAAATTTTTAAAAATAATACTTATCTCTAATATTATTAAATAAAAAATAATATTTATTTTAAATATAACTAATATTAAAATAAAAAAAATTTATTTTAATCACTTTCTCATTTCGTCCCTAAAATTCTCTTAAAAAGACTATCTTCTTAATTTCATTCCGTTGGTCTAAAAGAAATACTTTTCTACATCAATAATGAACTAGCTCCAATATTTAAAAAATAAACAAAATAAGCGTGACTTTTGCTCAAAATTCATTGGAGCTTTGCTTTTCTTACATAGAAAAATATCCTCAAAAAAAATCAATTTATCCTATTATATTATTCATACGTATATTAATAACTATTCTTCGTGTATCAAAGTCAATCCAATTATTTTACGTGATCACTTTAAAAATTATTTTAATAAATAATATTTAATAAATTTAAAATTTTTAATTTTAACATTTATAATTATTTTTTTATTATCAAATTATCACTTTTTTTATGTCAATTTTCTTTATATTAAAAAATAAATAACTATTTTTTACGACTCTAAAAAAGTAATTATTTTTTTTTCTAGAAACTAAAATAGTGAATGAGATACCGTTATGCATGGTTATGGTTTGGAATTGGCTCAATTACCCAACCCCCTTCTTGTCTAATCCTTGGAGTGGTCTTCAACACTTCACTTGAATGTTAGCTCCAATTGGGCTTGTTACTGTATATAATGAAGAAAGGGTGGCCAAACTTGCTTAATTACCCAAATAAATGATGGGAATTTTAAAACGGAGAAGCATTCACCTCAAGATCAGCACGAAATTAAATTATACATACAAAAAACAAGATTTTATGAGATCAGCACCATCAACACCACTGCCTAGGTGTCCTACTATTCAGCCAAAAATACTGCCGCCAGCTTGCCGCTGCCAACACCACCATTTTTTAATATTAAATATTTATAAATTTTATATTTTATGTTTTGATATAAGTGTACATATGTACATAATAGAGATATTTTAACATATTTATATGATATATATTTTACTAAAAAAATTAGAAATATATTATAAATATATATAAAAAATATTTAAAAAATATCAATAAATTTAAAATGATATGTTAAAATATATTAATACATATTAATATGAAAATAAAAATAATATATCTATTAATATAATAATTATTTTATTTAATAATATTTAAATGCGTCATATCAAATTTATTAAGCTGTGCTTATATTTATTAGATGCATTGTGTTATACTTATTATGCTATTTCCATATTTACTACAAATCTCATGTTCGTTTTCAATTTTCATATCATATCACTAGTTACCACATTTGATATAATACCTTCCCTAATCCCTACCCTTTCTGGTGCTCCCTTGATGTCACTTTCATCAAATTCATATATTACAGCTTGTTATTTAACTATTAAAATGCACTTTAGGAGGATTAATATTTTTTCTCTTTTCATTTAAAATTATTCAATTTAATTCATACATTATAAAACATAAACTTAGAACAGAATATCAGCAAGGGCAGCCTACGCATATCAGTGTATATTATTGGCCAGAATACATATATGGTAATAGTGTTATAGAAATTGAACAAAATATAAATTTTCAACTTTAGTAAAGGGTTGGTGGATACAGTAATAAAAGACCCAAACAATGAAGTTCAACAATGAAACCCTTGCAGGCAAACTAGAATATTATCCGCTACGGCATCAATGAAAAGACGCTAGCAAAGCCAGCTAAGTTGATGTCGGAGGCGGTGGAGGAAGGAGACGTCGAATGGGATGAGGCGTGTCGCCTCTAGTTGGAGTTGGCGGGGTGGTATCTCAATGGGCCTCCTGGGCTGTACTACCTTGAACTTCTTGTTGTATGCAAAGTGATGATGGGGAGAAGTAGTTTTGTGCAAGGAAG
>JBBYHM010404811.1:0-12797 GCA_038381775.1 Adansonia rubrostipa
AGGATCTTCTCAAATTAGAGGCACTTTATGCTTGCAAGATGACAAAAGTCCAATGAAAAACCTAGTTTCTTGTTTTCCGAAATCCCTTGTAGAACTTTTCTCCCCCTATCTTTTGTTATTTTTAGCAAAAATACATTAAAAGAATATGGACCTTGTGTTTTCTCTTCTTTTTCCCCTAATCTTTTCTTAAAGAACAATTCTCTTTAGGCGGCTAAGGTGGAGAGAAAAACAAGAAGATAAGAAAGCTATAGAATCAAGTATGATAAGAACTTATCAATGGGACTCAATCTTATTGAGAGGTGCAACATACAAGGTTTTCATAACACCAAGGTTTTTCTCCCCTTATTTGATTTCAATAAATCCTTTTCTTCCCCTTGATTTAATTAAACAATTTAATTAAATCCCTCATTCTTTTGCTTTTATTCAATTAAGTTTAACTTAGTTTAATATCAAATTTAATCCAAAATATGATTAATGTATGTGACCCATTAGGCTTCCAACGTGTTGGTAGTTAAATATAAACTACAAACAAAGTTTTAATTAGAGATCACATAATTTATATTTAACACCATGAGCAACATCTAGAGAGGCATCTTGCCTACCTAAATGTTAGAAAGTCAATCTGATTTTGACTTAAGCTTTTAATAATTATTTGATTAGTGTAATATGGTTATTTTACCAAATATCCTGAGAAGATAATATGTTGGATTTTTGCATAGACATGATAATACAATAATACAATTGAAACAAATAAAATGGCCTAAAAAAATAATGTTAACATACATAGAATATTAAGACTCCAAAAGTACAATCTTGCAAGATTTTAATCGCTATCACAAAAAGAACAATAAAAAAAAACATGAAATTATACTTAATTAAATTGTTCTTCTCTGCTTGCTCTAGCACACCAAGCTTAATTATCACAAAATAAAGCTGTCCAAGTGCTAACCTCTAACGTTGATCCATATAAAGACTTATCAAACCTTTAGAAAGGGAAGGATTGTGCTTAGCCAAGAGCTTGCTAGTAGCCTTGGTTTCAAAAAACACACACCCTTCTTATTCCTAAAAAATGAGAGCATAATGGATGAGAAGCAATTTCTTTTCCTTCACTCATGTGTTCCAGCAAGAAGAGAAAGACAAAGAATAAGGAGCCAATTGGCAACTCCATTTCCCATAAGGTTAAGATGTGCAACTAAGCTGACTTAAATAGGTAGGTTAAATGCAAGCCAATATTTAGTTGTTTGCACATAAGCCCACATACTTAGTTCAACTATTCAGTTAAGTCCTTGAGCAAATGTTTCAACCTTTTAATTAAGACTCATCCTATTTTAATTCCCATAAAGTCATTTTTATGTGTGTGACCCAATAGGTAGCTAACATGTTGGTAATAAATAAAATTAATTCGATTAAGAATAATTTTATTTATAGTTCAAGAGTAGCATTTAGCAAAGCATCATGGCCATCCAAATGCCAGCAGAGTCAAAGAGGTTTAATAAGCCTTTGAGTGTTCAATATGTTAGTGTAATTTAATCCCTTCATCATATATCCTAGAGAAGATAAAAGCATGGTGGAATGTCTACCTTTAGCACTCTCTATATTTGTCTTGCAGCTCTTATGTATTAACTTTATTAGTGTTGCCTTAGCTAAGGACTTTAATAAACTAATACAAGCCTAGAACAAGTGAGATATATCTCGTTATACTATTTAGGGTGATAAATCCTTTCTAGACCACTTTTCCACTCATATGCTTCATGTCATAGCCAAAATTACCCTTCCTTTGACATAACTTCTTGGAACCTATTGTGATGTAATCAAAGCATGATAATTCATATATAAGATGATGAGATGTTACAATTTAAAGGATTATTTATATTACTAAACCATAAGAGTTTTTCCATAGCACTTGAGTGAGATACCAAATGAAACTCTCATGGTAAGCCAAATTCAATCAACTTGTTCAACTAACAAACACATATTGTTATCAAGAATTAACCTTCATGCTTTAATTTATAACATCAGTTGCATGCATCACATGCATGAAGGCTTCACATATGCTAGTTTTTAAGCATTTTCGAAGCCCTGTCTTGACAATACGATGATATGTGAACATTTTAGAAATATAGCTTTAATTTATAAGGATCCCTTACTGCAACTGATCATAATTCATTTGCAAGGCCATTATGTTTCATGGGCTTTACTAAAAGAGTTATTAATATCATTTATAATATGAATTATGAATAAAAAAGCCTAAATTATGTTAAATAAGTAATAATGCAAGATAAATGAATTTGACATGTTCATAGAAATACAATCTAATCTTGATTGGCTTATAAGGTTTACACCAATACCATAAACTGTTAATGTAAGCATTGTGAGCCAATCGAATTTGTTGAACGCGCTAGTTTTTACTCATTTCATGTAATATACATTATTATTTAATTAATGTAATAAGGTAGTTATTTAACCATAAGCTTTTTGATAATTGTTATATATGACTTAAGAAGATAAAGCCCATAAAAGACAATGGCTTTGTAAAGGAATTGTAACAAGGTTAAAATTGTGAAATTCTCATGCATTAAAGCCATGTTTCTAAAAATGTTACTGACGATGCATAAAGATTGGTATATGTATGCAACTAATGCTAAGTCTAAAGGTTAAGAAGTGTACCATAATTATGTATGCATACAACTAATGATAGTCTAAAAATGGCTAGATAATAAGGTTTTAATTATTATTATTATTATTATTATTATTAAATTAAATTCTAATTAAATTGTATCCTAGTGCAAGCAAATGTTAAATATTTTAAACTTATAAATAATTTAATATAATAACTTTGAGATGAATGTATTTTTTATTCGAAATAAATGGATAAAATTATTGTAAAAAGTTAGTGATAAAGAAATTGATTTAAATCAAAAAAATGGAAAATGGAAATAAGGAAAATAAATAAAATGCAAGTACTTAAAATTTAAAGTAAAATTTAGTAAAACTATTATTTTTATTAAGTAAATCCTAACATCAGTTAGTTTTTTAAAGAGATACAATGTACTTTCAAGTTGATACACGTAAAATTATTTTTAAGAAAAATGGGATGTTTTACTTTAAATCAGAGGTAGGGCGTTAATGATATTATGCATCATGGATTACAGTCGAGATTGGTAATCAGTCAAATTTGTAAAGTTAAGGACAATGAAGCGAACACTTTATCACTGATAATCTTAACACCAAAGAAGAAAGGTAGCCTTTACATGATTACCTTAGTCAATTTGCAAAGGTCATATGAAAACATCCAGATCCTCATTTTTATTATTATTCTACCAAAATTGCTTAAAAGTATCATGTGCCTATCATCATGTGTCTTGAATTAGGATATAAATCTTGGGGAAAGCAAATTGGACTTGGAAAACTATTTTCTTACATACGGGGATTGAGTTTTTGAAACAAGTCATTTACTTAACATTCTATATGGCTATTACAAAAGAGTTAGGTAATTGGAGTCACCACTAATGTTTTGGGCTAGTTGATCAGGCACTTATTAGAGTTATCTGTTGTAGGGGGTTTTGAAACCCTTAACTTTAGGATCTACTTTTAGGATAGAGAATGATAGAACATGTTTGAGAGTCGATTAATGTAACAAAAGATTAGCACCCCGATAACACCCTAAAGGGATACTGAACTGGCAAAGGCCTAGGAAAATACTTATAAAATATGAGGAGGGTCGTAAAGGTTATTAGGAAAAAAAGATAAACATGCTTAGGATTCAATTTGGGTGGTCATCAGAGGAAATCTAAATATATGCTAGTAATCCTTGAAAGGGATTTTAAGTAGTTTTCGCTCAATGCAGTAGAGAAAGATACATGAAAAGTAGAAGAGAATTATGAGATACGCCTATGTTGCCTAGGGTTTATATTGAGGAATTAGACTTCTATCGAGATTCCTATAGTTTTTATGTCAATTCCAAAGCAATGCTAAGAACTAATCCAATTTGTTTCTATCCAAAGCATTTAGGAATCTTGTTATATATGCCTACGTTGCAATCTATCATTTGATAACCTGAAAGTCATATTGCATTTCTTTCATTTGTATGCCATTTGTTCTTTCCACTTTATTACTTTTAATCTTTTACTTGTATTTTTTTGTTTATATTATTTTTTCTCTCTCTATATAGGTGTTTCGATCAAAGAAGCATGGATGATCTTGTTGACAACTTGGAGGTTAATTTTAAGCAAGCTATCTATGCAATCTATGTCGATTTTGATAAGGATTTCACAAAATGTTCCCTGCCTCCAAATTTTGTGAGACTAATTAAATAAGCAAATAAAAAAAAATTTACTCCATGAGAAACCAATGGAAATCATAAATTTATGAAGTAAAGATATTAAGAAAGAATTAAGATAAAAACTTTAAGTTCATTATCCACTATAACAGAATTGATAATTTTACTTCTACAATATAGGGTTGTATTTCCATGGTCCTATCAAGATATGCTAAGACTGAGCATGTATATCATAGTTCCCAAACTCCCTTTCAAGCTAGAATGCAAGCTAGTATAGTAGAAGTTGAGAAGAATAAGGCCAAAGATGTTATTAAAGATAAAAAAAAAGTAAAGAAACAGTTTAAAGCTAGATTTTTGCAAGTAGTGAGGTACAGAGTGGGTTACAAACATTGTTTCTGTCTTAAAGAGATATGACAAGGTAAGGATATGTGTTGATTATCACGATCTGAACTAAGAAAGTTTAATTTAATAACTTTCCATTACCAAACTTTGATACTTTGGTAGATAATCCTATGAAAAATTCCATTTTTTTTTATAGATGGATTTACAAGGTACAATTAGATCAAAATGGCACAAAAAAAACATGGAGAAAACTATGTTCATAACCATGTTGTGAATCTTTTACTGTAAAGTAATGTTCTTTGGATTGAAGAATGCCAAGGCAATTACTAAAGAGTCATAGTGACATTGGTCCTTGACAGGATGTATGAGGAGATAGAGGTTTACATGGAAGGTATGATTGTCAAGTCGTAAAAAGACAATAAACATGTCACAAACCTTTAAAAGCTTTTTGAGAAGCTAAAAAAGTTTTAGCTCGAACAAAACCTAACCAAGTGTATTTTGGAGTAACCTTAGGAAATTGTTAGGCTTAAAGCTAGTCAAAATGACTGTCTCATATACAAAAAGATGTATAGAGTTTCTTGGAGAGGCTAAGCTAGATTCATTTCCCAACTTATCGATAAGTGTACAAGAAGAGTGAAAGAAAGAATGCCAAGAAGCCTTAAATAAAGTCAAACATTATCTATTAAGCACTCTAGTGGTAGTACCCCAAGTTCTGGGATGACAACTAATACTTATGCACAATAATCTTCAAGAAATCTATTGAAATATGTTAGGTTAGCATGATAAGACAGAAGTGAAAGAACAAGCCATCTATTATCTCAACAAAAAGTTTATAACATATGAGATTAAGTACTTTTTGGTAGAGAGATTATGTTGTGCTTTGGCATAAACTACTAGGAGGCTTAGACAATACATGTTATATCACACAACATGGTTGATAGTGAAACTTGATTAATTAATTACTTGTTTAAAGCACTTAGATTGTCAAAAACAATACCCAAATGGCAAGTCATGCTTTTAGAGTACAATATAGTATCTTAATCAGAAAGGCATAAAGGGCAGCATAAAGACTAAATCTTTAGCACGCTATGTGATCAATGACTACTATACTTTAAAATTTAATTCTCGGATGAGAATCTAATGTATGTGTCACAATAAGAAACCCATCTTGAAGATAAGCATTATAGGATATTTTGATGGTATTTCCAATGCCCTAGGCCATAGAGTTGGTGTTATTATAATATCTCTAAGGTTGATTATTGCCTTTCCATAGATTGGATTTTAATTGCACTAATAATGTAGGCATTTATAAGGCTTGCGCTATGAGGCTCCACATTCTTTTAGAGTGAAAAATTAAATATTGGATGTCTCTAAAGATTTAGCTCTAGTGATCTATCAATTGCATGGAGAATAGGAAATTCATGATTTAAAATTAGTTCATTATCTAAAGCTCATATCAGAGCTAGTGGAAGAGTTTAAAGAAATAAACATTAGCTAACTACGTTAGGAAGAAAACAAGATAATGGAAACTTTTGCCACCCTAGCCTCAATATTTAAAGTAAATAAAGGAACCAAAGTCGCAACTATTTAGATAAGCATATATAAGTTTTTGACCCCCTATCAAAATATAAAAAAAGAGATAGATGGTCGCCCATGGTATTACGATATCTTACAATATGTTAAAGACCAATAATATCCGATTAAGCCTCTAAGAATGATAAGAGAACATTAAGAAGAATAGTGATAAGTATTGTCTTAGAAGGTAACATTTTCTACAAGAAAAGTCGAGAATAATTGCTCTTAAGATGTGTGGATGCCATTAAAGCTTAGAGAATCTTAGAGCAGATTATGAAAGGATATGAAAGACCAATGTTAAAGGGCATAGGATGGCAAAGTAGATATTGAGATTAATATATTATTAGATGACTAAGAAGGGCAGTTGCATAAATTATGCGTAAATGTGCCAAATCTACATTGATAAGATTCATGCTTATCTTCACTTTTACATGTCATGACAACACCTTGGTCATTATCAATGTACGGCATGGCTATAATTATACATCTACGCTGAAGGCTTCAAATGGACATTGTTTCATCTTAGTTCTCATTAATTATTTAATAAGTGGGTAAAGTCTACGTTGTATGCTAATGTGACTAAAATAATGGTATGAAAATTCATTAAGAAAAAGATTATCTATCTATATGTGCTTATCGAGAGAATTATCTTAGACAATGCTCTCAATTTAAAAAACAAGATGATGAAGGAAGTGTGCATGTTGTTCAAGATCAATCACAATAGCTCGGTATTATAATGTCTAAAGATGAATGGGGGTTATAGAGGTAACCGATGAGAACGTAAAGAAAATTATTGAATAAGTTATCGAGATTTAAAAAGATTGTCTCAAAAAGCTGCTTTTTGCTCTTAATCTTATTGAACTTCAATCTAAACATCTATCAATGCCATACCATTCTCTTTGGTATGTGGTATGAAAACAATACTAGCAATTAAGGTTAAAAATTTTTTTTACAGTGAATTAGGAGAAGCCAAATGGGTTAGAGATTGGTATGAATAATTAAAACTTGTCGAAGAAAAAAGGTTAAAGAAAATTTATATTAGATAAATGCGCTAGAACAAAATAATGTGAGCTTATGATTCCACTCTAGGTAATTTCATAAAAGGAAGTTAGTATTGAAGAAAATTCTCCCTATTCAAAATTATACTTAAGGGCAAATGCACTTTAATTTAGGAAAGGTCATACCTAATGAAGAGAGCTTTTTCTAAAGGAGCATTAATTTTAATAGAAATGGACAAGAATAACTTATCTAACCTATTAAATGCTGATGGAGCGAAAAAATGCTATGCTTGAAAAAGGCTTTAGGATGAAAACCCAAAAAGGTGTTTTGAAGTAAAAAAGGAAAATGAAAGAATGAAAAAAATATTCAGATGAAAACCCAAAAGGGCATCTTGAAACCAAAATAAAAAGTTAAGTTCAAAACCTGAAAAGGCAACCTAAGTATTGAACTTAGGGCAACAAAGACATTTTTGTTTAGAAAAGTCAAATTTAGATCAGAAGGCATGGTTCAATCTGAGGCATTCTAAGGCTTGTATATTAAGTTACTATTTCACTTTTATCAATCCAGCATATTACTTTCTTAATGTTTGAAATTAAATTACCTGTTTGTTTTTTATCTTTACTTCTCCCAAAATATTTCATATTACATCTTGATTGTTATAGGCATTAAATGATAATTAGTAAAGTAAAAAATATAAGAAAATAAAATGATATCTTTTTATTACCCTAAAAATGATTTAAATTTCAAAGGAGGATTGGAATGCACTTCAAAGTAACCAAACATTTCTAAAATGAGTTAAAGTTATTATTTAATTTGAAATATATCAGAAGGTGGAGAAAATTTAGCTTTAAGATGTTCTAGCTTTTTTACTCCAAAGTAGTGCAAAATAAAGTATCTCCAATATGTCTCCCAAAAATGCTCTCAACTGAACAAAGAAATTGACTTCTTGTTACTTAAAAAAAGTAGACATTGAAATACAATACATCAAAATAACGAATGTATCATTAGATCAAGAGATTTTAAAGTGACAACATGGTTATTGGACTAGTATTCATGGCATAATCATACAACTGCATTAATAGGAAACATGCATTATGACATTCCACATGCGTATCATAACAAGGGCTAACTGACATCTTACTTTTGAATAGAATATTTCATAAACAAGGATCACCGGGACTCATACCTTGAACTTTTAAAAATCTTTGAAGTTAAACTCATATTTTAAAATGGGTCAAACCTTGAGATAGCAATAGAGGACTTTTCTTTTTCTTTTTAACTCAAACTTGTTTTTTAAAATTGGTTAAGCCTTGGGATTATTGTTAAAGTCATTTTCTTTGTAAGTTGAACTCATTTTTTAAAATGGATTAAGCCTTAGAAATGCCATCAAGGTCTTTTTCTTTTATGTTGAAATTGTATTTTAAAATGATTGGGCCTCAAAACTAAATCAATATATTTTTGTTTCCTTTTAAGTTAAACTCTTTTTTAAAAAAATGGGTCAAGCATCAAGATTGCCATCAAGGTTTTCTTTTTTCTTTTTAAGTCAAACTCATTTTTAAAATTGGTCAAGCATCAAGATTACTATCAAGGTCTTTTTTTTTCCTTTTAAGTCAAACTTGTTTTTTTAAAAGCCTCAGGAATATTATTTAGGTTTTTTTTCTTTTCAAGTTAAAGTTCTTTTTAAAATAGGTAGAGCTCGAAGATGCTATCAATGGCTTTTTGGTTTTTCTTTCTTTGTTTCCTCAGTCAAACTCATTTTTCCAATTGTTCCCCCAAGTCATGCTTTTCCAATTTTCTTGTTTCTAAATGTTTTTCAAACAAAATTATGTCTATAGTTTTTGCCTTATTCTTAATTCTCAACAATAGATCAAAAGGGGTAAATGCAGACATTTAATTTTGTTTAGGCCTTCAATTGAGTTTTCTCAAATTTTTACTTCTTGTAGATATCCTTTGTTTTAAGCTCATTGGATGAAGAAAATGCGATAATCATTAGAGAAATCAAAGTCAAAAGAGTCACAATTATAAAACTCAAAGTACAACCTAAAAGTTAAAAGTCAAACAAAACTCGAAGATAAAGACTTTATAATTAAAAGGTTATAAGATTCAAAATCTGAATTGGTTTCACCAAAATGAAATTGAGGATAGTAAAGATCTAACAAGGACAAAAAGGGAAAATGGTTCAAGAATGCTACCTTGAAAGATCCAAGTCAGTCAAACTCATACTTTGGTAAAAAGCCATTAGAGGACGTGTTGGCCATAATAATAGATATCAAAAAAGAATTTTAGCTTTTAAGGCTCAAGTATGAATCAGACTAGAGTGCTTAAATTGAAAATGCAATTTTTTATCCAAATTTAGGCTTTGGTCAAGTTTTCAATCTTTCCCTCCTAAAATTGTGCTTGGTCAAAGCCTCATAGATAATAGGCCTAGTGGTGTCATGTAATTTTGGTCATCTAGTTTTAATTTGGTGGAAATAAAATAAAAAAAAAATTTTTCACAATTTAAAAAAGATGATAGCATTTTTAAAGGATAGTAGGTGCCCTTTTAGGATATGTAAATATGTATAGGGTATTTGTCCATGCATAAGTTAAGACATAAAATAAAAAGATGACAAAGTTCACCACTAGAGGTTTGGTCAACCCTAGTATTATTTCCCTAATCTTTTCATTTTTCAAATATTGTGCCATATTTTATCCTTTCTAGGAAAAATATAGAAGCAAAAGGAAAAAAGAGATTTTATCGTGATTTTCCCTTCACGTGATGCCCTACGACTTAAAAATAAAAGAGAGAAAAGGCTTGCCTTTGGATCATCCCTTGAATGGGATTTGGATTAGGCATGATACAGTGAAATTCAAGGGATGATCGTTGAATGAATCGCTTATCTAACCGATCGTGGATGGCCATTATGAAATAACCATGACTTGGAGTCATTATTGATCATTATTGGGTTAGGTATTACCTGATACCTATTAAAATCGATGATTCCAAGCTATGAAACTCAAAACACTGATTTTACAGATTACATATACTAGAGTTCATTTTAAAAGGGTTCAGGAGTTAGTTGCACATGGGGAAGGATTAGCACCCCTATGATGCCCAAAAGCAGTACCATTTAGCCATAAATTATTGAAGTCTCAATTTTCCTTGATTTTTCATGTGGTCATTATTTATGTGTAATCATTTTCTTATAAATGCAAAATTTTTAATATTAAATTAGGTTTTCATGATAAAAGTTTAATTAATATTTCTCTATTCAGCGAAAAAGGAGGAAAAAATAGAGGATTCGATAAAATGGGATCCGAATTGATTTAGAAGAGGATACTCTATGACAAGCACTAGAAGGATACTGCCATAGAATATTGCCTTGGATCTAATGGAATTCATTTTTTTGAAAGCACAGATGCAGATCATCATCAAGAAGAGAAACGGGTTGGTAAGACATAAAGAATATAATAAAAGTTGCATTATAAAGACATAAAGTCACAAAAAGAGAAAAACATTCAGGATGTACCTCGTAATTGATCTCGATTTTTGAGGAATAACCGAATTGACAATTTTGAGATGTATTTGGATTTGATGCTCGTCTTAGGCATGAAAATTTTGATAAAAGGTCCTGGGAAGCCCGAAAGAGAGAAAACTTAGATTTTAGATGCATTTTTGAAAAGCAAGGTTGGACTGTCCCCTTGGAGAAAATAAGGTTGGAGAATCCCTTTAGAAAAACAAGGTTGAAGTATCCTCTCCAAGACAATGAGATTGAAGTATCTTTTTGAAAAGATAAATTTTAAGTGATTTTTTAAAAATAAAAATTTTTTGATATTTTTTGAAGAAACAAGATTTAAGAATAAAAAATCAATTTTTAAAAAAAATAAAAAAGGAAATTAATTTTAAAAATATTTTTAAGTTTTGATTTGAGCCTAAAAAAACCTATTCATAACTCATGACACCATGGGGGAAACCATTGAATATATTTCAAGTCATTTGAATGACTAAAAAAATGGTTTGAGAAAATTCAAATAAATTTTCTCAAGTTCAACAAAAACAAGAGAAAGCATTGCACTATCCACTTTCCCAAATTTATTTTGGTTTGGTCCGATTATTTCTAATCATAAATGAGGTACCTTTGGAAAGGTAAATCGATAAGGATTAATGTAAAAATATTTTAAAAATCCTATAATATTATTTCCTAGATGGAATTAATTATTGAAACTAGGTCTGAATTAGAATAAGTAGCAAATGCAGGAGAAAAAGGCTGTGAACTTTGAAAAATTGCCTCGAACTCAATCAGAATAATACCTTTTTTGAAAGGGAATTTCATGAACTTTTCAAGAAAAGTATTCAGAATGTCCAGAAAAACCATCTAATAGGTCAGAATTGCCCGAACATAATATAAATTGTTGATTTCAGAATTTCAAAGGTTTCAGATGGAAAAAGTTTAAAAAATTATAACTTCTACATTCGGAATGATCTAGGGGCAAATTAGGCATCCTTTTAAAGATAATTTAAATTCTGTTCAAGGAAAAATTTGATCACGTGTTAAGGCATCAAACATGCGACTGTCCAATCACTAAGGTCCATGTTAGTGAAGTAAGGGACTAACCCAACTCTCATAGAGTAGGCTGTCGAACCATTCTCTATCCATGCCAATAGTCATGATTGGCTCAAAACAAGGCTTAAACTAAATACTTGAAAGTATTTTTGATTTTGGATTAAAAAACAGAATTTATTTGGCCTAATGAGGCCATGATTACAAACACTTATGTTTGATATATCCCTAATATTGGATAGCTAATATATTGAAAATATCAATCCATGCTAATTCTTATTGATTGAGGTTCATATAGACTTGAAGCTTTCTCTGAAAATAGATTTTTACAAGCATTATAGAGGTATTTCAATAAACATATGATGAACTTAACTAAGCGAAGATATCAAACATGAATAACCACTAAAAACGATAAGCTATCTATGCACTTCAACAAAGAACTTATAATAAAAATGCATCTTAAGGTATAGTCAAGATGAAAATATGCTAGGCTGAGCATTCACACATGAAATAAGCATGTTAAGAATGCATAAGTAGGGGCTGTTTTAATGTCAACAAGAAATATGGCATTTTAGTCCATCAAAACATCATTGAAATACTAAAAAAGTCATCAAAACCCTAAAGCTACCACTAATAAAGCCACAATAATGCATGAAAATCTTAATAGGGTCATGGAAACATGAAGGTTCACTAAGATGATGGTGAAGAAAAGCCAAAAAGGAAAGGAAGAAAAGATAAAAAAAATACCCCAATGGAAGCCTGAACTCATAGCTATATCCTTAAATAGCAATCCAACAACTTTTAGCTCACTTTCTTCCTTTTCTTTGCTATAGATTAGCAAGAAAAGAATGAAAAAAAATGCTTTTGGTTATGGTGGCTATAGAGATAGTTTTTAGGATAGATAAGGGAAATAAGAAGTTTTGGAGGGTTTTTGAAGGGTTTAAAATAGAGCTATGGGAATAGAGTTTTGGGAGAGTTGTAAGGTTTTTTTTGGTGGCTGATGTAAATCTCCTCCCCTCTTAGCTAAGTAAGAAAGTTGGATTATATAGGGGATGATTTTA
>JBBYHM010404861.1:0-12793 GCA_038381775.1 Adansonia rubrostipa
GGAACTACAAAACCAAGGATGCCCGAAGAAATTCATAACTGGCCAGTCTTTGGACTTTGAGATGGTGGACTTAAAAACCATGATTCGGTTAAGAATCGAGGAGAATATTCATGATTTCAAAAGAAATGATAGTATTAAAGAATAGATGTTGAGGCAAATGTTATCAAACATTTGTGAAAGAGGAAACAATTTGTTTCCAATTATTCCCAAGGTAATAAAAAAGTTGGTGTCAATAAATTCAAGGGTACTTGTTGTATATGGAACAAACTTGAACACCATGCTAAAGACTATTGTCAGAACAAAAATGAGAAAGCTTAAGGAAACTTAGATGTTGACAATGAGATTGAGCTGGCTACTGTGGTGACTGAAGTGAAAACAATGGAAAAACCCAATGACTTGATAGGTTGATACCGGTGCCGATTGTCAATATGTTCTAAAGAGTTTCTCTGAGTATAAAGAAGATGCTCTTGAAAAGCAATTATTTATGGGAAACTCTTCAGTATGTAAAATACAAGGCCATGGGAGGGTTGTACTGAAGATGACATCCAAAAAAGAGCTAACCTTGAATAATGTGGTTCATGTTCCTAAAATTCGTAAGAATTTGATATCCAACTCTTTGTTGAGCAAGAATGGATTTAGATTGGTCTTTGAATATGACCAATTTGTTCTCTCTAAATGAGGCATTTTTGTCAAGAGAGGTTAACTACATGATGGGCTTTTCAAGCTTAATGTAAGAAATATTGTAACGAAGAACAATGGGATAACTAAAACAAGTTTTTTGACTTATTTGCTTAAGTCTTCTAATCTATGGCATAGTGGATTAGGTCACATGAATTTTAATATCTTGCAAAGGATTAGTAATTTGGATTTGCTTTCAAAAATTTGGGTTGATAAAACCTACAAGTGTGAGACTTGTATGGAATCTAAATTTGCTAAGGCTCCTTTCTATTTGATAGAAAAACAAAGTGAACCTCTAGATTTAATTTACATAGATATATGTGATTTAAAGTTCGTGCAAACTAGAGTTGGTAAAATGTATTTTATTATTTTTATTGATGATTGATGATATATTATTATGTCAATTTGCTAAAAAGTGAAGACGAGGCCTTAAAAACCTCCAAACTCTTCAAAATCAATGTTGAAAATCAACTAAGCAAGAAGATTAAGGAAATAAAGAGTGATATAAGTGGTGAATATGATGCATCATTTAATAAGTTCTACATAGAACATAGAATTATCCAACCATTATTCCTTATTTAGCTCAACAAAATAATATTGCGGAGTGTAAAAACTGTATGTTGAAAAACATGATGAATGCTTTGTTGATAAGCTCAAGGTTACCTTAGAACTTGTAAGAGGAGGCTATTTGAATAGCCAATTACATATTAAATAAAATACCCCACAAGATATCGGATAAGACACCATATGAAATATGGAAGGATCGGAGACCTTCCTACAAATACATGAAAGTGCAGGGTGTCTTGCCAAAATAGCAGTTCCTCTGCCTAAAAATGTCAAGATTGGACCTAAGATTGTAGATTGCATATTCATTAGATATGCAAATAACAATACGACTTATCATTTTGTTTTGTATAAGTCTGACATTCCTTACATTCATGTCAATATGATTATTAAATCGAAGAATGCTTCATTTTTTAAAGATGTATTTCTATACAAAGGAACACAAGAAAATAAGACTACGAATAGAGCCCATGAGGACTCGAGTAGTGATCCACAAGTGGATGAGGAGGAATAAATAAAACCCTAAAAGAGTAAATAAGCTAAAGAATCGACTACTTATGGTTCAAATTTTTTAACATATTTGTTAGAAAATAAACCTTAAACATTTAAAAAGGCTATATCATCTTCAAAAGTACCATTCTAGAAATAGGTCATTAACAATGAAATAGAATCCATCATGCAAAATCATACATAGGAAATGCTAGATGTTCCTCATGGGTTTAAGCCATTATGATCTAAGTGGATATTTAAAAAAAGGATGAAGGCAAATAGATTTATAGACAAGTATACATCCCGGCTTGTTACTAAAAGCTACAAGCAAAATAAAGGACTTGATTACTTCAATAAGCACCATTTATGAGAATAACATACATTCGAATGTTAATAGCTATAGTGACTCTTAATGATCTGGAGATACGCTAAATGGATGTTAAGATTGCTTCCTTGAATAGAGAATTAGATAAAGAAATCTATATAGAACAACCAAAAGGGTATGTAGTTTTGGGTTAGGAAGAAAAGGTGTGTAGGCTTGTTAAATCATTATATGGCTTAAAGCAAGCATTTAAACAATAGCATCAGAAATTTGACAAAACAATGTTGTCAAATGGGTTTCACATTAATGAATGCGATAAATATGTACATGTAAAGTATATAGATAAGGCATATGTTATTGTTTCCCTATACGTAGATGATATATTGATCTTAGGTGATAATGATGAGATCATTAGAGCTACCAAATCATGGTTAGCTAGTAAGTTCGATATAAAAGACATGGGTGTCGCTGATATGATTTTAGAAATTAAAATTTTTAAATCGTAAGATGGCTTGGTATTAACTCACGATCATTATGTGAATAAGATCCTTATGAAATTTAATATGGATGATACTAGTATAGCTAAAACACCGGTAGATGTAAATTTACATTTAAAGAAGAATATTGGTGATGCAATATCTCAAGTTGAATATTTACGTATAATTGGTAGCTTTATGTATCTGATGAACTATACAAAATTAGGCATAGCTTACTCAGTGAGCAAACTGAGTAAATTTCAAGTAATCCTTGAGAAATCATTGGAAGGCTATTGTCATGGCACTCAAATATCCAAGATATACCTTAAAGGAGTATACTAGATATTCAGTTGTCCTTGAAGGAGTCAAAATCCACTAGTGGATTTGTCTTTGTTATCAGAGGAGCCGTAGTGACTGGGAAATCATCTAAACAAATGTGTATAGCCAGATCCACGATAGAATATGAGTTTATAGCCTTAGATAAAGCTGGAGAAGAAGCAAAGTGGCTTTAAATTTTTTTATAGCATATTCTATGTTGGCCAAAACCTATGTTGATAATATGTATATATTGCGATTGCCAATCTACAATTGGTAGGGCAAAGAGTTGTTTGTATAATGGTAAGTCTTGACATAGTCGTTGAAGACACTATACTGTGAGACAATTGCTTTCAAATGGGATTATCTTTACTGATTATGTGAAATCAAAGGATAATATTATGGATCTGCTTATGAAAGGTTTAATGAGAGAGCATGTCTATAAATCATTGAAGGGAATGAAACTTAAGCCTATAAATTAAAAGTTACATAATGGCAACCCTCTCTAGTTGACCGGAGATTTAGGTTCAAAAGTGTCATAATGTGATCAGGATACAAATCCTAGCCAGCTTGACTTAAAAGGCAAGCATACCCCTCATTCCTATATGTATCTATATCATTATTATTTTTTCTTATTTTTAGGGATCGAGTTATGGAGATGAATTGTTTACTTGACTTAACCCTAAATAGTGTTACAAAAAAACTATTATTTTTCTTGTAGTCACCACTAATCTATTTATGCTGGGTGAGATTGGTCACCTATTGGAGTTTATATTTCGAAGATTGTGAAACCTTTAAAAACAAACTTCGAAGTCTTCGATAATATTAGAGATCACGTAAAAGGGTTAGGAAGTTGATTACAATCACGAGTAAGGATGGATCTCTTTCATGATGCCCCAAAATCAATACTTTATTAATTAAGTGTTAATATAAATCTAATCTTTATTCAGATTCAAAATCAAATATTTAATTAAAATGCCTATATTTCAAAATCTTTTTAAATTCCTAATTTATTATTCCATATGAGAAAATTGAGTTTTTAATATTTTTGAAAATCAAATTATCTTCTATACCCCTAAAAGCCCAAAAGAATACGAAAGGTCAAAATGTCTACCACAAAAAAGGATCGGAGGAATATGAAAGGTTTTATTTCATTAAATTTGAAAAATCCTGATTTTCATTTTGAAAAGGATATCTCTTTATTAAGATAATCCATAGAATCCCTCTCATATTCTGAGAGAAATTCAATGTATTATTTTAATTCGGAGACATTACCTTAATTTTAAAAATTTTAATTTTATATAGGTAATAAAAAAATTGTCTTAATACTCGATTTAGACGAAAAGTACTAAATTTGACTCTAAAGATCTAAAATTGGTCAAAGTGACCAACATGTCCTCTAAAGTAAACTTTCATCATTAAAGACTCCTACTAACCCTAAATGACTTAATTTCATGATAAATTACTAAAATTCCCCAAAGGTATACTTTTGACGTGAAAGTATCTTAGTAACCCTAAAGACTCTGTAATATCATAACAAGGTGAACCTATCCATAATGTGTATCTTTGACATGAAAGTATCCCAGTAATCACATACAACTTAGTTCTAAGATAAATTACTAAAATACCCCTAAGATATACCTTTAACAAAAAGTATCTCAGTAACCTAAAAGACCCCAAAAACAATATAAAATAATAATTATACCCTAAATGGGTACATTGGATACCAAATATGACCTAAAATGCTAAAATCACTAATAGGTCCTTAAATTTTTCAAAATTACATTTCGTATCCTAAAATCATTAAAAATGCTATAAACATTCCTAAAATGACTATAATATCCTAGATGGTTAATTTGATGTGAGAAAAGACCATTTTAACCTTCGAATGCAAGGATTTATAGAATGGACTAAACTTTACTATTTTTGCAAAAAAGTACCTAAATGAAATAAAACACATAATTAAATATCAAACACATCAAAATCAGCATGAACAATATTCCAAAAATTACAACAAAGATTCGGCCAAGTACTTTTGATTTTTGAATAATTTTTTTAAGTTTTAGAAACAAGTCACTAAACTTTCTAAAACTACAAAATGGCTCTAAAAAGGTTGAAAAATGTATGATATGCATCTAATCATGTTAAAAATACATTGAAAACACCCCTAAAGGTCTACCAAGCATTCGGCCAAGCATGAAAGGCCTCAAAACAATTTTTTTCAATTTTACAATTTAATCACTAGACTTTTCATATTTACAAAATAGCCTAAAAATTAAACTTCACAAATCAGCCCTTATCGAGTTCGGCTAACCATGGAGATACCTTTCCAAGGCTTAAAAATTTTGAAAAAAGTTATTTTTAGTCCTTTGCAATTTTCTAACATGAAAAAATAGTCCAAAATATCATAAAATCAAGCATGGAAATGTTCTTAAAGGTCTCTATCAAATTCAGCCAACATTAGTAACAATCAAAGAACAAATTTTTTCTTCATATAGCATAATGAATATTAACATAAATATATGTCGTAGTTTCTACCAAGCTTCAATCTGTAAGAAATCATAAAAAGTACTGAACAAATCAAAATATTTCATAACCTATCAACCTGAAAATACCAAGGAAAATAGCATAAAATTATACACATAATATCATAACATCGTTTTTCACACCTAAACATGTATCCTCATGATAAAAATCAAATTATTGCCAATAAAAATCAAATATAACAATTAAATCAAGAAACTTTGATCATAGCTTTCATACTTGGTCTTTCAACATGCATTAAGATCCATGAGCTTAAGTAGTCACAAAACTCACTAAAAAGACGAACTATGCTTGAAATGAACCAAAAATTAAAAGTTTTCCAAGTGAAACTACCTTAAAGCTTGAAAAAGTTAAGACTTTTGGTGTTTTTTTGCTATAGATGCCAACTTCTTTATATGAAAGAATCTTCCTCTTTATTTGTAAGGGGAGGTTGCCAAAAGCAAAAAAATCCTCTTGCTCAAATTTGGCTTTGTATTTTCTTTTTTTTTTCTTGTTTTTGGTGGATATTTAATTCTGATAAGAATGATTAATTTTTTTGTCATCTTGTAGACTTATTATGGATGACTCATCATATAAATGATAATCAAGATAAGATCATGTAATACCATAGTTAGGATCAAATGATAGTTATAGGAAAATTTAATTCTACCTAAATTAATTTGCACGAAACTAACTTATCGAATTCTAAAATTAAAAATAAAAATAAAATTAATCTCAAAATAAATATAACCAAAATTTAAAAATGAAATAAATAAAATAAATAGAATCATAATAATAGAAAATTCTTGATTAGAAGTTTCAAACTCATAAAATTTTACGAGAAAAATTTTTATAGAAGAAATTGTGTCAATGAAAATTTTAGTAAAAATGAATTAGAATTTTAAAAAACCACATCCCAGCCAATTTAATGAAATATGAGAAAATATTTAAAATTCTAAACTTTGAACAAATTTTACAAAGGAAAAAGTTTGTATTTTGGAGATGAAAAAAATTTCAAAAACACGATCAAATTTATAAAAATAAGTTAAATTCAACACATTACTCAAGATATTGATCAATAAGAATAATAAAGATGAAAACTTGAAATCCAAAACAAATTTTACTAAAAAAATTTCCCAGTATGAAACTTGTAGTACTATGAAACATTCAAATTTAATGAATAAATTTAAAATTTAACACCTTATGGTATAAAATGCCAATGCAAATTTTTTCTTGAATATTTTAGATTTTTCGATATAAGTATTGGCATAAATACTATATTAGTATAGATAAAATATGCGACGGTCAACTCCCAAAATTTCATTAGAAAATCTTAAAACCCATAAAATGGAAAATTTGATTGCTGACAAGAAAATATTTAAAAAGTAATTTCTCTTGAATATTCATCCTTTGTTATCCAAGATTTGTTCTCGATGGCCCCAAAATGGCAATTTTTCTATCACGTAATGTGCGGCCACTTAGGCATGGTCAAATAGGTCTTGAAAATGCCCAATCTGCTTGAAGGTGGTCGACCTTTACCAAGATGGTCGCTAGGTTCTCAATCTTAGATATTTAGGGCTACGAAAAAAGGGCTCGGATAAAATTAGGTGTTTACAAAATGGACAGTGAGTTATGTTATCTTAGTAAAAGCATTGAAAGAGTTAAACACTCTGATCCATTCATGTGGAATCAGTTTTGTTTAAAAATGTGTTAGGTTAAGCTATGTTTATAATGATTCTTATAGCTTAATAAAATCAAGTGAGGTGTTATAGGATACTCTTGATAAGAAATCATCTATGTGAGTGTGAAACGTGGCCATTTTTATGAGAATTGATAAGCTTAAACTCTCTAAAGCACTTTCTAAAGCCAGGACATGTTTGGGGCCAAAATGAATACAACTGTGAGAACCAACATGTCCAAAATAAATACAACTGTGAGAACTAAAGATGTTGGAAGAGGGCTTGTGTGACATTTATTCTCTTGGTTTACAAGAAAAACTAAATAGTTTAAGATATCAAGTTCACTAGTTAACTAAGTAAATCTAATAGTTGTTGCTATGGAAAGTTCAAAGCCAAAAGCTACCTATCTTGATGCAATAACTCTTTAAGTTATTCTCCCTCATATTCTAATTTAGTTTGTCATCTTATTCAGACATTTCCATTCATATGGGGGATTGTTGGATATCAATAAGTATATAAGTGTGTATAATATGTAATACATAGAACAATACATTATTTGTCATATGTAGATACACAGTGCACAAATACATTACACGATTGATATCCATGGTGAATGAGAAATTATTCTCATAACACCCATTAAAGAGGAAAAAATTTAGTTGTGAGCATATGTGAATCGAGCCAGGCCTAAGCTTAGGTTTTGGCTAAAGGTTAAGTAGGCCTTATCCTTTTAGGGCCTAGCCTATTAGTGTTTAACGCCAAACCAAGTTTTATATAGTTTGGATAAGATATTCTTATCAAAATTTGAATATTAGATGGCTATCCTAGTTGAAAATTCAAAAAAGATCTTATCTTAATTTTGAGGGATATAGGAAAATGGTTACAATAATTCAGTTTTTGTGGTTTTCTTTCTTGCACAGGAAAATTGAAACTAGAGAAGTTTTCTACAAAGAATCAAAATTATTTCTTTTTCATCTTTTCCTCTAAGTTTAATTATCGTTGTCATCTTCATTGAGAAAGATAACACTTATTTCAGTTTATCGTGTTACAATCAACTGAGCGTTAGATCTGCAACGTGATTAAGGAGTCCTAAAGGACAAGTTACAAATACTATCAAGCACTTGAGAGGCAAAAAAATTTTATCTTAAGGTCAAAGGTTCCAAACCTTGACTTAATCAATTCTTCGGATCTGGTTAAACCAAAATTTCTTTATTTTCCTTTGGCGGATTATTTGAATCCTCTTTGGATCACTTATTCATCTGCCATATGCTTCATACATACCCAAAACCACCCTATCGTAGGCTTCTATCCTATGTAGACCCATTTACAATGATCTTTAAGTATGTCATTCCTTTTATGAAATGACCTAGTACCATAAGTTTGAAGACTATTATGCATGATTGGCATATAAGAACATATTCTATAGACACTTGAGTGACTAATACCAAATAGAGTTTTCATACGAGCGAGGTTTAGTGAGCTCGTTTCCATAAAACAAGTACCCTATGTAATCCTAAGCATCTCACATACCTCAGCCTATAAGATAGGTTGCTTACTTCTTACATAAGAAGACATAACAAGAGTTTGTCTTTGAACATTACCAATTCCCCATCCACTAAAAAATTTTGATTAACTAGGCCTTGATACAAAAAAATCCCATAATTGCAAAACTTTACAATTCCTTTGCAGGTCCTTTTAGGTTTCGTGGGTTCATTCAATTAGTCGTCTCATGATTATCAATCATGCCACTAACATGAAGGAAAACTTTTTGTTACTAGACTAGTAATGGTTATGAAGTTAATTAACTGTGTATCCCATGTCCTAATTTGGTTGGCTTAAAGGCATACACTAATAAGTTTGGCACTAGAGTTATATAAGTTTGAATCATTTATGTTAATTAATCAATTTTAAAATTAAATTTAGATCAAATATAAAATAAAACAAAATAAATCATTTGTGTAAATTTATTAATTTTAAAATGAAATTTAAATTATTTCCTATAGTCATATTTAGTTAAAATTTTATTAAAATATAAAAATAAATTTTTAAAATATATTAAAAATTTATTTTTTAATAAAAATAAATATCCTTTTTACTTAATTTTTGGATTTTTGCATTATTGGATTATTTTTCAGATTAAATTATCAATTTTACTTAAATGAATATCATAATGTAATAACTTTTTAGTAAATATCATTAACAAAATTTGTATTATATATTTCAAATGTCATCATGAATAAATTTTATCTATGAAAATATAAATGATAAAAAGGTATAAATTAAAAAAAATGAATTACAAAAGTAACAAATGTAATAAATTCTTAATATCTTAATCCATGAACATTAAAAGACAAAACTAATAAAAGTAATAAAACCTAAATGGGGTTAAAACAAAAAATCTTAAAAGGCTAAAACTATGTTGTTGCCTAACAAAATCAATAAAAGTGATGAAAACCTATTTATTTAATGAGTTAATGTATTTTATTGTTTGTGACTATGCTATGCTTTGCCTCTTCCTCCTAACAAAAAAAAATAGCTTCTTCCTTGCCAAAAGAAAACCTTTCTCTCAAGTTTTTTTCTTCTTTCAAATCCATATAGCTTTTCTGATCTCTCTGACTTTTCTCACAAGCAAGGTTAATTCTCTATATTGGAAGAAAGAAAGAAAAACAATTACAAAATTTTTTGTTACCCATTACGTAAAATTCTTGTTTCAGTATTTTCCCTTTTGCTTTTTATTAATCAAATTATAAAAGGATTTTTTAAATTTTTTTCACTTTGTTTTACAGTTGCCCATTTGAAGTTTTTTTTGTCTTAGAAGATTATTTCAATAAACTTTTTGATGCATATAAGTCTTATTATTTTTGTCATAAATATTTTTTTTGTTTTTATTTCATTTTAATTTTGAATTAAAGTTGTA
Source organism: Adansonia rubrostipa (assembly GCA_038381775.1). Classification (NCBI taxonomy): domain Eukaryota; kingdom Viridiplantae; phylum Streptophyta; class Magnoliopsida; order Malvales; family Malvaceae; genus Adansonia; species Adansonia rubrostipa. The sequence continues at coordinate 9,964 of JBBYHM010404861.1, forward strand.
AAACAAAGAACTAAAGGCTTTTGAAAACATTAATAGTAAAATGTAACAATGATAGTGAATAGGGTTTGCTTATATTGGGATTAGTAGCTTTTTTCGAGACTCCAGACTTAATAACTAGGAGTCATCTTCACATCTCTCCACTTATTTGTACAAATCAAAATGATTATGGTATGATATGCCTATTATATGGACTTCAACTTATTTGATGCTTAAGAGGTTTCTCTGTGATTATAATGCTTTTGCATACCTGGCAATGGATGATGCGCAACACAAGCTTAAGGATCTTCCAACAAGATACAACTTGGATAAGATTAAATGAATTTTTAAGTTTTTAAAACCTTTTTATGAGATTACTACTTTGTTTTCTAGAGCAAATTATCCTACTATTAACTTGTATTTTGACAAGATGTGTAAGAATGAATCTAGTTTTAAGAAGGAAATTGAAAGTTTGAATAGCTTTTTTTGCAAAATACGGCTAATGAAACAATAGTTTGACAAGTATTGGGATGAATATCATCCAGTTTTGGTTTTGTAGCCATACCTGATCCACGCTTCAAGTTAAAATTAATGAGATTTTCTTTGAAGAATTTAGATGTTGATTTTGAGGCAAAGACAAGAAGAATTCTTGACTAACTCAAACAACTGCTTAAGGATTATAAGAAAATAAAAACTCAAAACTCAAATAAAAACTCAAAACTCAAGTGAAGTTCTTAGTTATAAGCAATTAGGTTCAAGAAAACTTTCTAAAACCTTAAAAAGAATGTTGATTTTACTCCATTAAGATTTTATATTTCCTTCATTGAATGGTTTATTGGATACTAACGTTGATTTAAATTAAATTTTGTTTGAACTTTTTACTTGTTTTGGTATAGGAATTTCAAAGTTATGATTTTAATGAATCTATTTCAAACTTAACTAAGTCATAATTGGAGCTTTATTTGAATGAGCATAGACTTGAGCTCACTATAATGCCATTTGATTTTCTTGGTTATTAGAAAGATAATTATTTTTGATATCTTAAGCTTGCAGCAATGGCAAGAGATATTTTAAGCATTCCTATATCAACATTTAATATAGGTGTAGAGTCTTGAACAAGTGAAGAATTTCCCTTTAATAAAAAAAGTCTAAGTTTTGACAAACATTCATAATTGGTTGTGCGTATGTGAAGGTATGATATTTATATTAAAGTAGTTAAGGATCTTTTCATGTCTAATGACTGTTTTATATCATAATTGTTTTCCTCCTTAATTGTTTATTTAGAAGATGGTGAAAAAAAGTTTGAGACTTATGCAGGAGAGATAAATTTGATTTTAATGTCAATTTTAACATAAAAAAAACCTATAATAATGCAGAGATATTTTTAAAAGTTTTTTTTTAATATTGTTTAATGCTTAAAATTATATTATGCTAATTGATAACTGAAATTTTTTAGTTTTTCTTTATGCCTTATTATTTTTATCGGTTTATTGTAGTTGTCTATAATTTTATATTTTTGCTTTATTTTTATACTTGTAAGCCTTTGGTTCAGAGCTTGCATGCAATATGTCTGTTGAAAGGTTTGATAGAGTTTAATTTTCATTCAATATATTTTTCATTTGCATTATTTTTTCATCTATTAAAGCTATAATTCTATTGATCAATTTTTAATATGCTTCTCTACTTCAACATTAGGAATTAATTGGCATATGGTCTTATCTTTTGTACAGTATTCAAAATATAAATGTTTTACATATCTGATGTGATGAATATTGTTTACTAAGCTATTCTATTCATCTTACCTCTGTAGTCAATTTTGATGATACCTCTTTATTTATTGTTTTTCCTTGTTAATAGAGAGATAGTTTTTATTTTTTTCCATTAAATGTTGTTGAATTTGCTATTGAGATCATATGTTGTGATAGTTTTTAATGGATTTCAATATTTTAAGTTGCAACAATAGAAGAATAAGTGTTCTTGTGTACGTTAAAGGATATTTTGGTCTCTTCAACTAAGTCCAAGTCTTCGGATAAGTTTTTTTATTATTTTTTATAAAATTAGAACTTTTAAAAAATCAAAGCAATATCTCTGATTTTGAAATGGCACATGGAATGTCTTCCAGCATATGGAAAGGGTTTGGCAAATTGTTTTAATAATGAGATATCATTTTTTTAATGAGTAAAATCGAGATTTTTCAAATTTCATTAAAATTAGACCTTCATATTCCTCCGATCATCTAGTGGGGTGTAAAAGATATTTTCACCCTTCATATTCCTTCGACCTTCTGATGGAGCATGAAAGATATTTTGATTTTCAAAGAATATTAAAGATAATATTTTCTCATACAGAATAATAAATTCCAGATTTAAAAAATTTTGAAATATGGAATTTTAATTAAATACCATGTTTTGGAACTGAATAAAAATGGAGACTTAAATTAACATGCAGTTAATAGGTTTCAATCTTTAGGCATTATGAGAGGGATTAATCCTTACTCGTGATGGTAACTGACTTTTAAACACTTTCACATGATCTCTGATATTATCGCGGGCCTCAAAATTTTTTTAAGGGTTTCTTAACCCTCGAAATACAACGCCGATAGGTGACCAATCTCACCTAGCCAAAATAGATTAGTGATAACTTCAAGACAAATGGCCATTTCATAATGACTATTTAAGATTAAGTCAAGTAAGCGGTTGATCTTGACAGCTCAATCCTTAAACAAAAAAAATGATAGATATATAGGTACAAGGGGTCCACCCGCCTTTTTAAGTTCAACTGGTTGGAATTCGTATCCTGATCACGTTGTGGCACATGGTATTCATGACATTTATATTTTATGTGTTGCATTCAT
>JBBYHM010404872.1:0-12793 GCA_038381775.1 Adansonia rubrostipa
ATTGGGATAAATGATATTGATGCTTTGGTTTTAAAAGAGAAACTTCTCTTTCTACGATTTTTAGAGTTGATGTTCATCTTTCAGTTGGGATAGACATGGATTCACATAATAATCTCCTTTCTTTTCGTGATTGGGTGCCATAAACATATTCTCCTCGTTAGGATAAATAATATAGACGCTTTTGTTTCACAATCTCTAGATAGGGATAAATGATATTGATGCGCTGGTTTCATCAGAAAAACTTCACTTTCTACCATTTTTAGAATTGAAATTTATCTTTCGATTGGGATAAACACGGATCCACATAATCATCTCCTTTCACTTAATGATTGGGTACCATAGACACATTCTCCTCATTGGGATAAATGATATTGATGCTTTGGCTTTGTAAGAAAAACTTATCTTTCTACCATTTTTAGAATTGAGGTTCGTCTTTCAATTGGGACAAAAGTGGATTCATATAATAATATCCCATTATTTTATTATTAGGCACCGTAAACACATTCTCCTCATTAGGATAAATGATATTGATGCTTTGGTTTCAGAAGAGAAGCTTCTCTTTCTACTATTTTTAGACTTGATGTGCATCTTTCAATTGGGATAGACATGGATTCACATAATAATCTCCTTTCTTTTCGTGATTGGGCACTATAAACACATTCTCCTTATTCGGATAAATGATATTGGTGCTTTGGTTTCATAGGAAAAACTTCTCTTTCTACCATTTTTAGAATTAATGTTCGTTTGTCGATTTAGACAAACATGGTTTCACATAATAATATCCTTTTGTTTCCTGATTGGGAATATAAACGCATTCTTCTCATTGGGATAAACGATATTGATGCTTTGGTTTCAAAAGAAAACTTCTCTTTCTACCATTTTTAGAATTAAAGTTCATTTTTCAATTGGGAGAAACATGTATTCACATAATAAACTCCTTTCATTTCATGGTTGGGCACCATAAACACATTTTTCTTATTGGGATAAATGATATTGTTGCTTTGGTTTCACAAGAAAAGCTTCTCTTTCGGCTGTTTTTAGAATTAAAGTTCATCTTTCAATTGGAATAAACATGGATTCACATAATAATCTCCTTCCATTTCATGATTGGGCACCATAAACACAATCTTCGCATAGGGATAAATGATATTGATGCTTTGGTTTCATAAGAAAAAATTCTCTTTCTACCATTTTTAGAATTGAAGTTCATCTTTCAATTAGGATAAACATGGATTCACATAATAATCTCCTCCCACTACATAATTGGGCACCATAAACACATTCTCCTTATTAGGATAAATGATATTGATGCTTTGGTTTCATAAGAAAAACTTCTTTCTGTACCATTATCAGAATCGAAGTCCATCTTTCTACTGGGATAACCACCGATTCACATAATAATCTTCTTTAATTTCCTGATTAGGCACCATAAACACATTCTCCTTATTAGGATAAATGATATTGATGCTTTGGTTTCGTAAGAAAAACTGCTCTTTCTACCATTTTTAGAATAGAAGTTCATCTTTCAATTGGGACAAATGTGGATTCACATAATAATATCCCTTCATTTCATGATTGGGCATAGTAAACACATTCTCCTTATTGGGATAAATGATATTGATGCTTTGGATTCATAAGAAAAACTTCTCTTTCTATCATTTTTAGAATTGAAGCTCATCTTTCAATTAGGACAAACGTGGATTCACATAATAATATCACTTCATTTAATGATTGGGCGCCATAAACACATTCTCCTCATTGGGATAAATGATATTGATGCTTTGGTTTCAAAAGAGAAACTTCTCTTTCTACGATTTTTAGAGTTGATGTTCATCTTTCAGTTGGGATAGATATGGATTCACATAATAATCTCCTTTCTTTTCATGATTGGGTGCCATAAACATATTCTCTTCGTTGGGATAAATGATATTGATGCTTTTGTTTCACAAGAAAAACTTCTCTTTTTGCCATTTTTAGAATTAAAGTTCGTCTTCCAATTAGAATAAACATGGATTCACATAATAATTCCTTCCATTTCATGATTGGGCACCATAAACACAATCTTCAGATAGGGATAAATAATATTGATGCGCTGGTTTCATAAGAAAAACTTCACTTTCTACCATTTTTAGAATTGAAGTTTATCTTTCGATTGGGATAAACACGGATTCACATAATAATCTCCTTTCACTTAATGATTGGGCGCCATAAACAAATTCTCCTCATTGGGATAAATGATATTAATGCTTTGGTTTTGTCAGAAAAACTTCTTTTTCTACCATTTTTAGAATTGAAGTTCGTCTTTCAATTGGGACAAACGTGGATTCACATAACAATATCCCATCATTTTATGATTGGGCACAGTAAACACATTCTCCTCATTGGGATAAATGATATTAATGCTTTGATTTTAGAAGAGAAACTTCTCTTTCTATTATTTTCAGAGTTGAAGTGCATCTTTCAATTGGGATAGGCATGGATTCATATAATAATCTCTTTTCTTTTCGTGATTGGGCACCATAAACAAATTCTCCTCATTGGGATAAATGATATTGATGCTCTGGTTTCATAAGAAAAACCTCTCTTTCTACTATTCTTTTAATTGAAGTTCATCTTTTAATTTGGATAAACGCAGATTCACATAATAATCTCCTTCCACTTCATGATTGGGCACCATAAATACATTCTCCTCATTAGGATAAATGATATTGATGCTTTAGTTTTATAAGAAAAACTTCTCTTTGTACCATTATCAGAATCGAAGTCCGTCTTTCTATAGGGATAACCACCGATTCACATAATAATCTCCTTTCATTTCATGATTGGGCACCATAAACACATTCTCCTTAGTGGGATAAATGATATTGATGCTTTGGTTTAATAAGAAAAACTTCCCTTTGTACCATTTTTAGAATTGAAGTTCGTCTTTCTATTGGGATAAACATCGATACATATAATAATCTCCTTTCATTCCATGATTGGGCACCATAAACATATTCTCCTTATTGGGATAAATGGTATTGATGCTTTGGTTTCATAAGAAAACTTCTCTTTCTACCATTTTTAGAATCGAAGTTCATCTTTCAATTGGGACAAACAAGGAGTCAAATAGTAGTAGCCTTTCATTTCATGATTGAGCACAATAAACACATTCTCCTCATTGGGATAAATGATATTGATGCTTTGGTTTCATAAGAAAAACATCTCTTTCTATCATTTTTAGATTTGAAGTTCGTCTTTTAATTAAAACAAATGTGGATTCATATAATAATGTCCCTTCATTTAATGATTGGGCACCATAAACACATTCTCCTCATTAGGATAAAATGATATTGATGCTTTGGTTTGAAAAGATAAACTTCTCTTTCAACCATTTTTAGAGTTGATGTTCATCTTTCAGTTGGGATAGACATGGATTTACATAATAATCTCCTTTTATTTCATGATTGGGCACCATAAACACATTCTTCTCTTTGGGATAAATGATATTGATGCTTTGGTTTCACAAGAAAAACTTCTCTTTCTGCCATTTTTAGAATTAAAGTTCATCTTTTAATTGGAATAAACATGGATTCACATAATAATCTCCTTCCATTTCATGATTTGGCACCATAAACATAATCTTCGTATAGGGATAAATGATATTGATGCCCTGGTTTCATAAAAAAAACTTTACTTTCTACCATTTTTAGAATTGAAGTTTGTGTTTCGATTAGGATAAACACGGATTCACATAATAACCTCCCTTCACTTAATGATTCGGCACCATAAACACATTCTCCTCATTGGGATAAATGATATTGATGCTTTGGTTTTGTAAGGAAAACTTCTCTTTGTACCATTTTTAGAATTAAAGTTCATCTTTCAATTGGGATAAACAAGGATTCACATAATAATCTCCTTCCACTTCATGATTGGGCACCATAACACATTCTCGTCATTAGGATAAATGATATTGATGCTTTCGTTTCACAAGAAAAACTTCTCTTTCTGCTATTTTTAGAATTGAAGTCCATCTTTCTACTAGGATAAACACCGATTCACATAATAATCTCCTTTCATTTCATGATTGGGCACCATAAACACATTCTCCTCATTGGGATAAATGATATTGTTGCTTTGGTTTCATAAGAAAACTTCTCTTTCTACCATTTTTAGAATTGAAGTTCGTCTTTCAATTGGGACAAACAAGGATTCATAAAATAATATCCCTTCATTTCATGATTAGGCACAATAAACACATTCTCCTCATTGGGATAAATGATATTGATGCTTTGGTTTCATAAGAAAAAGTTCTTTTTCTATCATTTTTAGAATTGAAGTTCCTCTTTCAATTAGGACAAACATGGATTCACATAATAATATCCCTTTATTTCACGATTGGGCATAATAAACACATTCTCTTCATTGGGATAAATGATATTGATGTTTTGGATTCATAAGAAAAATATCTCTTTCTATCATTTTTAGGTTTGAAGTTCATCTTTGAATTAGGACAAACATGGATTCATATAATAATGTCCTGTCATTTAATGATTGGGCACCATGAACACATTCTCCTCATTGGGATGAATGATATTGATACTTTGGTTTCAAAAGAGAAACTTCTCTTTCTACCATTTTTAGAGTTGATGTTCATCTTTCAGTTGGGATAGACATGGATTCACATAACAATCTCTTTTCTTTTCGTGATTAGGTGCCATAAACACATTCTCCTCATTGGGATAAATGATATTGATGCTTTGGTTTCACAAGAAAAACTTCTCTTTCTGCCATTTTTAGAATTAAGATTCGTCTTTCAATTGGAATAAATATGGATTCACATAATAATCTCCTTCCATTTCATGATTGGGCACCATAAACACAATCTTCGCATAGGGATAAATGATATTGATGCACTAGTTTCATAAGAAAAACTTCACTTTCTACCATTTTTAGAATTGAAGTTTGTCGTTCGATTAGGATAGACATGGATTCACATAATAATCTCCTTTCACTTAATGATTGGGCACCATAAACACATTGTCCTCATTGGGATAAATGATATTGATGTTTTGGTTTTGCAAGAAAAACTTCTCTTTTTACCATTTTTAGAATTAAAGTTCGTCTTTCAATTGGGACAAACGTCGATTCACATAATAATATCCCTTTATTTTAAGATTGGGCACCGTAAATACATTCTCCTCATTGGGATAAATGATATTGAGGCTTTGGTTTCAGAAGAGAAACTTCTTATTCTACTATTTTTAGAGTTAAAGTTCATCTTTTATTTGGGATAGATATGCATTCACATAATAATCTCTTTTCTTTTTGTGATTGGGCACCATAAACACATTCTCCTCATGGGGATAAATGATATTGATGCTTTGGTTTCACAAGAAAAACTTCTCTTTCTACTATTTTTAGAATTGAATTTTTCATCTTTCAATTGGAATAAACATGGATTCACATAATAATCTCCTTCCATTTCATGATTGGGTGCCATAAACATAATCTCCGTATAGGGATAAATGATATTGATGCTCTAGTTTCATAAGAAAAACTTCTCTTTCTACCATTTTTAGAATTGAAGTTCATCTTTTAATTGGGATAAACAGGGATTCACAGAATTATCTCCTTCCACTTCATGATTGGGCACCATAAACACATTCTCGTCATTAGGATAAATGATATTGATGCTTTGGTTTCACAAGAAAAACTTCTCTTTCTGCCATTTTAGAATTGAAGTTCATCTTTCAATTGGAATAAACAAGGATTCACATAATAATCTTCTTCTATTTCTTGATTGGGCACCATAAACACTTTCTCCTTATTGGGATAAATGATATTGATGCTTTAGTTTCATAAGAAAAACTTCTCTTTGTACCATTATCAGAATCGAAGTCCGTCTTTCTATTGGGATAACCACCAATTCACATAATAATCTCCTTTCATTTCATGATTGGGCACCATAAACACATTCTCCTCATTGGGATAAATGATATTGATGCTTTGGTTTCTTAAGAAAAACTTCCCTTTGTACCATTTTTAGAATTGAAGTCTGTATTTTTATTGGGATAAACACCGATTCACATAATAATCTCCTTTCTTTTCATGATTGGGCACCATAAACACATTTTCCTCATTGCGATAAATGATATTAATGTTTTGGTTTCATAAGAAAACTTTTCTTTCTACCATTTTTAAAATTGAAGTTCATCTTTCAATTAGGATAAACATGGATTAATGTAATAATCTCCATTCTTTTTATGATTGGGCACCTTAAACATATTCTCCTCAATGGGATAAATGATATTGATCTTTTGATTTCGTAGGAAAAACTTCTCTTTTCACTATTTTTAGAATTAATATTCGTCTTTCAATTGGGATAAACATGGATTCACATAATAATCTTCGTTCATTCATGATTGGGCTCCATAAACATATTCTCCTCATTGGGAAAAATAATATTGATACTTTGGTTTCGCAAGAAAAACTTCTCTTTCTACCATTTTTAAAATTGAAGTTCATCTTTCAATTAGGATAAGCATGGATTCGCATAATAATCTCCATTCTTTTCATGATTGGGCTCCATAAATATATTCTTCTCAATGGGATAAATGATATTGATCTTTTGGTTTCATAGGAAAAACTTTTCTTTCCACCATTTTTAAAATTAATGTTCGTCTTTCAATTGGGATAAACACGGATTCACATAATAATCTCCGTTCATTTAATGATTGGGCACCATAAGCACATTCTCCTCATTGGGATAAATAATATTGTTGCGTTGGTTTCATAAGAAAAACTTTTCTTTCTACCATTTTTAGAATTGAAGTTTGTCTTTCAATAAGGATAAAAACGGATTCACATAATAATCTCTTTTCATTTCATGATTGGGCACCATAAACACATTCTGCCCATTGAGATAAATGACATTGACGCTTTGGTTTCATAAAAAAAACTTCTTTGTCTACCATTTTTCGAATTGAAGTTCATCTTTCAATTAGGATAAGCATGGATTCACGTAATAATATCCTTTCATTTCATGATTGGGCACCATAAACACATTCTCCTTATTGGGATCAATGATATTGATTCTTTGGTTTCATAAGAAGAATTTCTCTCTCTATCGTTTTTAGAACTAATGTTCATCAGTTGATTTGGACAAACTCGGATGCACATAATAATCTCCTTTCATTTCATGATTGGGCACCATAAACACATTCTCCTCATTGGGATAAATGATATTGATGCTTTGGTTTCATAAGAAAAACTTCTCTTTCTACCATTTTTAAACTTGAAGTTCGTCATTCAATTAGGATAAACATGGATTCACATAATAATCTTCTTTTTTTTTCTTGATTGGGCTCCAAAAACACTTCTCCTCATTGGGAAAAATGATATTGATGCTTTGGTTTCACAAGGAAAACTTCTTTTTCTACCATTTTTAAAATTGAAGTTCATCTTTTAATTAGGATAAACATGGATTCACATAATAATCTCCATTCTTTTCATGATTGGGCACCACAAACACATTCTCGTCAATGGGATAAATGATATTGATCTTTTGGTTTCATAGGAAAAACTTTTTTTCCACTATTTTTCGAATTAGTGTTCTTCTTTCAATTGGGATAAACACAGATTCACATAATAATCTCCGCTTATTTCATGATTGGGCACCATAAGCGCAATCTCCTCATTGGGATAAACGATATTAATGCATTGGTTTCATAAGAAAAACTTCTCTTTCTACCATTTTTAGAATTGATGTTTGTCTTTCAATAGGGATAAACACGGATTCACATAATAATCTCTTTTTAATTCATGATTGGGCACCACAATCACATTCTCTTCATTAGGATAAATGACATTGATGCTTTGGTTTCATGAAAAAAATAGCTCTTTCTACCAATTTTAGAATTAAAGTTCGTTTTTCAATTAGGATAAACATGGATTCACATAATAATATCCTTTCATTTCATGAATGGGCACCATAAACACATTCTCCTTATTGGGATAAATGATTTTGATTCTTTGGTTTCATAAGAAAAACTTCTCTTTTTGCTGTTTTTAGAACTAATGTTCATCTATTGTTCTAGACAAACTTGGATTCACATAATAATCGCCTTTCATTTCATCATTGTGCACCGTAAACACATTCAGCACACGGGATAAATGATATTGATGCTTTGGTTTCATAAGAAAAACTTCTCTTTCTACAATGTTTAAAATTGAAGTTCATCTTTCAATTAGGGTAAACATGGATTCACATAATAATCTCCTTTCTTTTCATGATTGGGCTTCATAAACATATTCTACTCATTAGGATAAATGATATTGATGCTTTGGTTTCATAGGAAAAACTTTTTTTCTACCATTTACAGAATTGATGTTTGTCTTTCAATTGGATTAACATGAATTCACATAATAATCTTTTTTCATTTCATGATTAGGCACCATAAACACATTCTCCTCATTAGGATAAATGATGTTGATCTTTTGATTTCATAGGAAAAACTTCTTTTTCCACCATTTTTAGAATTAATATTCATCTTTCAATTAGGATAAATACGGATTCACATAATAATCTCTGTTCATTTCATGATTGAGCTCCATAAACGCATTCTCCTCATTGGGAAAAATGATATTGATGCATTGGTTTCACAAGAAAAACTTCTCTTTCTACCATTTTTAAAATTGAAGCTTATCTTTCAATTAGGATAAACATGGATCCACATAATAATCTCCATTCTTTTCATGATTGGGCACAATAAACACATTCCCCTCAATGGGATAAATAATATTGATCTTTTGATTTCATAGGAAAAACTTCTCTTTCCACCATTTTTAGAATTAATATTCATCTTTCAATTAGGATAAACATAGATTCATATAATAATCTCCGATCATTTCATGATTGGGCTCCATAAACACATTCTCCTCATTGGGAAAAATGATATTGATGCCTTGGTTTCGCAAGAAAAACTTCTCTTTCTACCATTTTTAAAACTAAAGTTCATCTTTCAATTAAGATAAGCATGGATTCGCATAATAATCTCCATTCTTTTCATGATTGGGCACCATAAACATATTCTCTTCAATGGGATAACTGATATTGATCTTTTTGTTTCATAGGAGAAACTTCTCTTTCCACCATTTTTAGAATTAATGTTCATCTTTCAATTGGGATAAACACGAATTCACATAATAATCTCTTTTTATTTCATGATTGGGCACCATAAGTGCATTCTACCCATTGGGTTAAATGATATTGATGCATTGGTTTCATGAGAAAATCTTTTCTTTCTACCATTTTTAGAATTGATGTTTGTTTTTCAATAGGGATAAACACGAATTCACATAATAATCAATTTTCATTTCATGATTGGGCAACACAAACACATTCTCCTCATTGGGATAAATGACATTGATGCTTTGGTTTCATCAAAAGAACACCTCTTTCTACCATTTTTAGAATTGAAGTTCATCTTTCAATTAGGATAAATATGGATCCACATAATAATATCCTTTCATTTCATGATTGGGCACCATAAACACATTCTCCTTATTAGATGAATGATTTTGATTCTTTGATTTCAAAAGAAAAACTTCTCTATCTACTGTTTTTAGAGCTAATGTTCATCTGTTGATCTGGACATACTCGGATTCACATAATAATCTCTTTTCATTTCATGATTGTGCACTGTAAACACATTCTCTTCATTGGGATAAATGGTATTGATGCTTTGGTTTCATAAGAAAAACTTCTCCTTCTACCATTTTTAAAATTAAAGTTCATCTTTCAATTAGGATAAACATGGATTCACATAATAATCTCCTTTCTTTTCATGACTGGGCTCCATAAACACATTCTCCTCACTGGGATAAATGATATTGACGCTTTGGTTTCATAGGAAAAACTTCTCTTTCTACCATTTCCAGAATTGATATTCGTCTTTCAATTGGATTAACATGAACTCACATAATGATTACTTCTCATTTCATGATTAGGTGCTAGAAACACATTCTCCTCATTGAGATAAATGATATTGATCCTTTGGTTTCATAGGAAAAACTTCTCTTTGCATCGTTTTTAGAATTAATGTTCATCCTTCAATTGGAATAAACATAGATTCACATAATAATCTCCATTCATTTCATGGTTGGGCACCATATGCGCATTATCCTCGTTAGGATAAATGATATTGATTCTTTGGTTTTATAGGAAAAACTTCTCTTTCTACCGTTTTTAGAACTAATTTCGTTTGTTGATTTGGACAAACTCGGATTCACATAACAATCTCCTTTCATTTCATGATTGGGCACCATGAACTCATTCTTCTCATTGGGATAAATGATATTGATGCTTTGGTTTCATAAAAAAAAATTTTCTTGCTACCATTTTTAAAATTGAAGTTCATCTTTCAATTAGGATAAACATGGATTCACATAATAATCTCCTTTCTTTTCATGATTGGGCTGCATAAACACAATCTCCTCATTGGGATAAATGATATTGATGCTTTGTTTTCATATGAAAAACATCTCTTTCAATCATTTTTAGAATTGAAGTTCGTCTTTCAATTAGATTAGCATTGATTCACATAATAATCTCCTTTCATTTCTTGATTCGGCACCATAAACACATTCTCCTTATTAGGATAAATGATATTGATACTTTGGTTTCATAAGAAAAACTTCTCTTTCTACCATTTTTAGAATTAATGTTCGTCTGTCGATTTAGACAAACACGGATTCACGTAATAATCTCCTTTCACTTCATCAATGGGCACCATAAACGCATTCTCCTCATTGGGATCAATGATATTAATGCTTTAGTTTCATCAGAAAAACTTTTCTTTCTACCATTTTTAGAATTGAATTCATATTTCAATTGGGATAAACATTGATTCACATAATAATCTCCCTTCATTTCTTAATTGGGAACCATAAACACATTCTCCTCATTGGGATAACTGACATTGATGCTTTCATTTCATAAGAACAACTTCTTTTTCTACCAGTTTTAGAATTAAAGTTCATCTATCAATTGGGATAAACATGGATTCACATAATAAACTCCTTTCATTTCATGATTGGGCACCATAAACATATTCTACTTATTGGGATGAATGATATTGATGATTTGGTTTCATAAGAAAAACTTTTCTTTCTATCATTTTTAGAATTGAAGCTCATGCATCAATTTGGATAAACATGGATTCAAATAATAATCTCTGTTGAATTCATGATTGGGCACCATAAATGCATTCTCCTTATTGGGATAAATGATATTGATGCGTTGGTTTCATAAGAAAAACTTTTCTTTCTACCATTTTTAGAATTGAAGTTTGCCTTTCAATAGGGATGAACATAGATTCACATTATAATCTCCTTTCATTTCATGATTAGGCACCATAAACACATTCTCTTTATTAGGATAAATGACATTGATGCTTTGGTTTCATAAAAAAACTTCTCTTTCCACCATTTTTAGAATTAGAGGTCATCTTTCAATTAGGATTAATATGGATTCACATGGTAATCTCTTTTCTTTTCATAATTGGGCTCTATAAACATATTCTCCTAATTAGGATAGAAGATATTGATGCTTTGGTTTCATAAGAAAAATTTCTCTTTCTACCATTTTTAGAATTGAAGTTTATCTTTCAATTGGGATAAAAATGGATTCATATAATAATCCTATTTCTTTTCATGTTTGGGCACCATAAACACATTCTTCTTATTAGGATAAATGATATTGATGCATTGGTTTCATAAGAAAAACTTTTCTTTCTACCAGTTTTAAAATTGAAGTTCATTTTTTAATTAGGATAAATAGGGATTCACATAATAATCTCCTTTCTTTTCATGATTGGGCTCCATAAACATATTCACCTGATTGGGTTAGAAGATATTGATGTTTGGTTTCATAAGAAAAACTTCTCTTTCCTCCATTTTTAGAATTGAAGGTCATCTTTCAATTAGGATAAACATGGATTCACATAATAATCTCCTTTCTTTTCACAATTGGCCTCCATAAGCATATTCTCTTCATTGGGATAGAAGATAATTGATGCTTTGGTTTCATAAGAAAAACTTATCTTTCTACTATTTTTGGAATTGAAGTTCGTCTTTCAATTAGGATAAACATGGATTCACATAATAATGCCATTTCTTTTCATGTTTGGGTACCATAAACACATTCTCCTCATTAGGATAAATGATATTGATGCTTTAATTCATAAGAAAAACTTCTCCTCATTAGGATAAATGATATTGATGCTTTGATTCATAAGAAAAACTTCTCTTTCCACCATTTTTAGAATCGAAGTTCATCTCTCAATTAGGATAAACATGGATTCACATAATAATCTCCTTTCATTTCATGATTGGGCACCATAAACACATTTTGCTCATTGGGATAAATGATATTGATGCTTTGGTTTCATAAGAAAAACTTCTCTTTCTATCATTTTTAGAATTGAAGTTCGCTTTTCAATTAAGATAAATACGGATGCATATAATAATCTCTTTTCTTTTCACAATTAGGCTCCATAAACACATTCTCCTTATTGGGATAGAAGATGTTGATGCTTTGGTTCCATAAGAAAAACTTCTCTTTCTATTCAAATCTCCTGAATTACATGAATAAGACTCCCTTATATAGGCCAAAAATCTATAGGGCCCTAACTGAACAAGGAAATCCTAATCAACAAGGACAAGTTTATTCTTAATCCTAATCTGATTAGGACTTATCTAAACAACTTAAAATCCTAAACACAATCCTAATCAATAAAGATAAAGTCTA
>JBBYHM010404933.1:0-12785 GCA_038381775.1 Adansonia rubrostipa
TTGAGAGTCAATAGCCTAATGCAAAACTTGTCAAACTATTGAATAGATCCGAATAATGATAACATTATCAAATACATCGTTAATATTAATAATAAAATTTAAAAATTGATCTGAAAATGTAGCACATAATATTAAAAGTGATTATTTTAAATATTTTATGTTAAGAAATTCGCTTCTAACTAATAGACAAAAAAAATATTATGGAATATATTTGGATGTGTAACAAAAAAAAAAAAAAGAAGTATACTACTTCAATTTAAAAATTTCTGAAGGTATATATGAAGACGAGTGCAAGGATAATTGCAACACTCTACTCGCCCAACTATCAGCACAAATATACAAAATTTTTGGTATTCCATGATGGCTAATTTAGATTTCAGGTTTTCAAAGCAATTTTTGGATTTCATCCTTGTCACAAAAAAAATTATCAACAATTAGTTTTTTTTTTTATTGAACATTTATTTTAGGAAATCTTTAATTTTGAGTTTGTTTTTGAGACAATGAAATAATATTTTGCTTTGGTATTTAAGTTATGATATTCTTTTCCTGTAAATATTATATTTTTATATAAATAAATTATTTATCTATGTGCTAATATGGTTTTGCAATTTATGAGTAATGTTGCACTAAGTTGGAGTTTTAGTATATTTGTTATCTTAGTATAGAATTTTTTTTTTTTGCACAATAAAAATAAATTAGTGATAATAAACATATTGTTATGAAATTGATTGTAAAGCATAGTGAACTTTTGGTTCCATACTATATGGATGATTGTAATTAATTATTTAAGATTGTGACAAAAATAAATGTGTATATGCTAGGCATTTATATGCGCATATATATCTCAACGTAGAATATCTTTTTTGAAATGATATCTTCTTCGAAAAACATTGTTTCTAAGCATAACAAAGGTGAGAAGCTCAATGGAAATAATTTTGAGATCTAGAGTATGAAAACCTAGTATGTTTTAGAAGAACAAACAAGTTCTTACAGTTATGCCTAAAAGAGCTTGAAAATGGAAATATATCCCATCATAGAAGGGACAGAAAGCTGCAAGGCTTAGAAAAAAAAAATTTCATTGCTCGCATTATGTTGTAAAGCAATATGGAAATTGACATCATGTGAGAATTTAGGAAGCATGAGATAACAAAAGAGATATGTACTACTTTAAACATGAAGTTTGACAAAACACTAAACTTTGAACTCTCGATCTAGTTTGATGCTTACAAGAAACAGCCAAATCACATTATAAGGTAGCATGTGAGGCAAATTTCAAACATGATAAGTGGGTTAATTAAGGTTAGTCATACTCTAACAGATGAACAACATGGTTTAAGTTATTATTTAGCTTTGTTACATAATTGAGACCATATAAAGGTGCAACTTGCCTACAATGAGAACACCAAACTCTTGATAATGCTTCATGTCATTTACAGTTAGAAAAAGATTGCATTGAGGCATCTAGGCCTAATACTAATTTCTATATGGTTGGAACAAGCCCATAAAATGCTACAAGCTTCAAATGCAAGCCATATGATCGATACAAAGGGCAAGCATTTAAAAAATCGAAAGTTAGCTCTTAAGCCAAAGGAAGAGCTCTTATGACACGTCATAATAAAAAAATAGAGCTAAAGTTAAATGCTTTAACTACAGCAGAAAGAGTAACATTGCTCATGAATGTATTGAGCTAAAGAAGGTTTGAACATTTAAAGTATTTTCAATTGCAATGAATATTATTAAAAGTACTACATTTGTTTCTAATCCTATATTATTGATTGAATCCCATCCTTTGTGCTTTGTAGATTCAGGGTTCGTAGACTATGTAGTTCAAGACTGAAATGTGTTTGTGGATTTTCGTCAAATTCTATGTGGAGCAAAAATGGATTTACATAGGAAACAACACAAGGGTTGAAGTAAAGGGAATTGACAATTGCAAGTTAAGTTTACTTGGTGGAAGATCCTTAATTCTATGTGATGTTTTATTTACTCCTAAAATATACTTAATTTGGTCTTTGTAGTCCTTCTTAAATATTTTTAATTTGAACTTCTCTGGTATTGGTGTTTTTAATCTTAAGCATAAATTATTATGGATCTAGATATTTAGCCGATGGTTTTATTGTATTGGATGTTGACTACGCTTCGTGTAATACTCTTAATGACACTAGTTTTTCCTTAAATACATTTTTTAATGAGGCAAATACTGATCTGATTTGGTATGTTAGACTATGTCATAGTGTATAACATATAATGCATAAATTAGCCAAAGAGGGATTAATAGGCCCTATCGAAAAGTTATCAATATGTGAAATTTATCTAACCGAAAATATGATGAAAACCATTCGATAAAAAGATAGGAGTTGATTTCTCCTTTGTAATAAATACATTTTGGTATTTGTGGGCATTAGTGGATGAACATATTGCATTACATTCATTAATGACTTCACATGTTTTGTATTTTCCTATTTGATTTCCCACAAGCTTGATGCTTTAGAGTGCTTTAGAAAATATCTAACTTTTGATGGAAAATCAAATAGAGAAAAATATTAAGACTTTAAGGACAGAATGAGGACATTAGTATTAATTTTGACATTTATGTATTGAAAAATGAATAGATAAGCAACTAACTATTCCGAGAACGTCACAAGAAAATAATGTTTTAAAGAGAAGAAATAAAACTCTTTTGGATATGGTAGTAAATGGCCCAATCAAATTTGCCTATCACTGTTTAGATGATTATTATCAATAACTGTTTAATATTAAGTAGAGTATCTATCAAATTAGTTACATCTACCTCATGCAAATTATGGACCAATAGAAACATAACTTTAGTAATCTAAGACTTAGGATTGTGCTGCTTATGTACGTCAGCATATTCATAAACATGGCAAGTTAGGTATAAGAGGAAAAAAGATTATATTTATAAGATACATTAAGAATTTAAAAGGATATGGGTAGCAATTTAAATTACAATTGTGGATATGTTTTCGATTGCATCCCATTTATTATAGTTGTGGATATAATGATTGCTATCATGATCAATTGTAGTAGATATCAGTAATAGAAAGATTGAAACCGCAAAGTAGAGACCATAGTGTCGCTTAACAACCACTATTTAAATCCTTGGATATTTGTTCGTCGATGAATAGGTAAGCAAGAGTGTAACTAAATTTAAATTACGAAATGCCATTTTTCTTACAAATGATTTTCCAAATAGGGTATTAATTTGGAAATATCTCGTATGAGTCCAAGTGGGAGCATGATGAAAGAATTTGTTTCACAATAATCACAAGTTATACATGGTAATTGTGATGACATAACGAGAAAAGCTTTTATGGTTACCTCAGAAAATGAAAAAGATCTTAAAATATTAAAGAATCCTTTTCTTTTAATGAAAAAGAAAAGTGGATCAAGGAAACAAAAGATCAGATGAAGTTAATAAGAAAAAATGTTTAGGAATCAGTTGATTTGCTAAAAGGACATAAAACAATAACAATAAATGGGTTCTCAAGATTAAGCAAAATGTAATTAGACTATTGAAAGATATAAGGCACACTTAGTAGCTAAATAGTATACTAAAAAAAAAAAGGAACTGACTAAAAAAAATTATATCCAATTGTAATATTTACCTCCATACACTTAGTTTTCACCATAATAGCAAGTTTAGATTAGGAATTGCATTAAATGGATGTAACAATTGCTTTTCTAAATAGAGAATTAAAAAGGAAATTTATATGGAACAATCAGTAAATTTCGTTGACAAAGTTCAATAACACAAATTGTGAAAGTTAATAACATATATCTATGGTCTTAAGTTACCTTTCAAGATAATGGTACATTAGATTTCATCAAGCAATCATTTCATATGATTTTCTCATGATTGACGAAAACTAAAAAACAAAATTTTGATCTTGTTGCTTAATGTTATTGTTGGCCAAAAATGGTAAAAAGATTATAATTATGGTGAAAAAGTAGTTGTCCTCAAATTTTGAAATGAAGGACATGGGGAAACAACTACATTCTTAAAGTAAAAATCACTTAAGATCATTCTAAGAAATATTCTAAGAAATTTCTTACTCTTTCAGAATAGTCATATATTAAGAAAATCTTGAATGACTCCAAATGCAAAACTACAAGCTATTTGATACTTCTATTGCAAAAGGTAAAGGCTTAGCAAAATAATGTGTCCTAAGACACCATAAAAAAAAAGAACAAATGACAAATGTCTTTAATTCTAGTACAGTGGGAAGCCTTATGTATGACTATGATGTGCGCAAAGCTTGATATCTACTATGTAGTTAAATTCATAAATAGGTATCAATTGAATCCAAATCAACCTTACTGGAAAGAAGTTAAAAGTATATTAAAGTATCTAAAAAGCACTATAGACTATTCATTATGCTATTAAGGAAGTGATTGCATTTAATCAGGTATACAAACACCGATTGGAGAGGAGATGTAGATTAAAGGAAATTAACCTTTGGATATGTTTTCTTACTTAATTATGGAGCTGTCCCTTGGACTGATAAGAAATAAACTTTTATAGCATTGTCCATAATAGAAGCTTAATTTTTGGCAATTTCGGCAACATTGTAAGATGCCATTTGGTTTAATAGATTTTTTAATCATGTGGGATTTAACAAAGATGCATTAAACTCAATATCGGTGAAAATTATGATATTTAAGTCACAATTGCATTCACTAAAGATCCTAAATATCATTCAAGGACCAACACACATAGATACCAAGTACAACTTCGTGGAAGACATGGTTTCACATGAAGAAATCAACTTGTAGTATGTATCTAAGCATAAAATGATTGTAGACTTGTTTACAAAATTGATTCCTAAGGATATGTATATACTAAATGTTAGATCTCTAAGAGTGCATAGGTTTTGATGTACTTGCTTAGTTGTTCACGATGAGCAATTTGTAAAATTTTTCACTTAAATTTGATTTTAACAAACAATGATATATGTTATTAATCATACTAAAGTTTAGTACTTTTTTCATAAAAGCATACATAATGTGTGTCTATATGTGCATGTGTTAAGTACATATAGGAGATTAAAGGTATGTTATACATATGATTGGTCTTCTTACATGGGCATTACCTCTAAAGCTTAGTGTAAGATAGAGATAAGATTAATTTTAAGCTATAAAATCGAGGGCTTTGCAAAAGCTCAAACTTAAAATGAAATCATCTTGATAAAAAATCAAGATAAGATCATATGGTAATGGGTTTATGACCAAAAGTGATTGTTCGTAAAATTCACTTTATCTGTTTATGTATGCTAAGTAGAAGTCTTGTTATTGAATTCATTAAAAGTATGAGTTATGGACTCAAGTTAAATAATGAATGTATCTGAACTATCACTTGTATAATATTGATCTTATGATAAGGCATATGCTTTAAGAGAAAAGTAGAGTACTAACATAGCTTGTGTTTCATACCACATTTGCATTGTTCAACAAATATGGGTAACAAAAGAATTGATCTCTGCTTTTAAGTCATGTGAGACCCATGATCATTTTGGGATTTCTAAAATTGACCTTATAAACTTTGATTGTTCTTTAAAGTTTCAAATGAATGTTGGCTATCTTAGAATGCAACCAATGGTCATGAATGATTTGATCTAATGGTACATATCTAAAAAGCAATTGAATTGGAATGAAGAGTTTTGATGAAAAGGAGAGATCATTTTAGTGTCACATTGTGCTATATATATAGTCGCCAACTCTCGAGATTATGAAGTATATTAGTTGGATGACCTAATTTCTTGTGTGTATTTTGTAGAGAGAAGCTATGTCAGTCTCTTGAAACTAATTATGATAGTATTGTGCCTATTATGTGCAAGTGGAAATGTTGAAATCAGATGCTCATAATGGGCATGACTCGATCCAACATGGAAGAAAATAAGTACCTAAGGCAATTTAGTATAGTTTTAGTTTTGAACATGTGACATGTTCTTTGGCTGAATATATTTTCGATATAACTGCTAAAAGGTAGTTTACATGTTTAAATGACAACATAAAAGAAAAGAACTTCTACGAAGGAAGTCAGTATATCAAAAGCCCTATTTGGCTAAGAGAATAAAAAACAGAGGAAAAAAGTCCTCTGAACTACTTTGTAACAATAAAAGATTTAGGTTGTGAAAATTGAACAATTATTTTTTGTGATCTTGTTTTTTATCAGTAAATCAATCATTTTTTGTCAATCGATCCTTTAAGTTTTTTTTTATTTTAATTTTGAAATTTATAACATAAATTATTTATGTTATAATCATGAAAAGTAAAATAAAATGTTAATTATGCTTAGATGATAATTTATTCTTAAATAAATATCTTAATCGTTAAAATAGAAACATCTTCTGAGAAGTTTTAAGTCATTTGAATCTTTGAAAATGAACATATAGAAGTGACATATGATAAAACTACTTTCTTTTCTATCCATGCATTTGAGTTACCGTTGATGATGGAATTTAATGTAAAAATAGCTAATAAGTAATCAATGCAAGACCACAAGATTTTTTTCCTAACAAAGAGACAAAACCAAAGGAATATGTTAATGTTATTAAGAAGTGGTAAAGAATCGGATGAACCAATTCAACAAATGGAGAAAATTACTAAGCCAATCACAAGAGAAGGAACTGCATGATAAGTCTACGAAAACATCTAATAAAGCGGTTAACAAGATCAAATCAACTCTATTTTTAAATAATCATTCATTTTATGTTCCACCCATTCTATTTCCTTGACAACTCCAAAAGTAGAATTTAGATAAGTAAGTTTCCAAATTTCTTGATACTTTAAAAAAGTTGCATATTAACAATCCTTTTGCAAATGTCTTTGAAGCAAATGTCCAACTATGTTAAGTTCATGAAAGTGATTCTTTCTAACAAATGGAAGATAGAGGAGCATGAAACATTTACAACTTATTGAAGAGTACAGTGCTATATTGCAAAAGAAATTATCATCTAAAAAACACGATCCAGGAAGTTTTAATATCCCATGCACAATTGGAAAATTATTTTTTGACAATACCTTCGTGATTTAGGTGCAAGTATTAACCTCCTACCTATTTTTGTATATAGGAAATTTGGTTTGGGAAAGTAAAGCCAACAATTGTTACTTTGTAACTGGCAAAAATATTGATTAAATATCTGCGTAGACATCTTATTTTGACTCGAGCTCTATAACTCAATTCCTGAATGTGAACTTGGGTGATTAAACAAAGGTACCGTTTTAGGTCGTTGGCCTACTTACTGATTTGGGTTGGGATATTAGGAAAACCACTTTGTATTATTTATTTATTATTTATTTTTTTCCCGATTCTTCCTTGCTCGAGTCAAAGCAAGTCAACTCCTAAAATCAATTCCTAAGTATATTGAAGATTGGGGGGATTAAAGTTCATAAAAGAAATTAGTTTGTAAACTTCAAGGGCTGAAATTTTGGGATTGAATTGAAGGTTGACATTATAGGATTAAATGAAAGGATAGAAATCTAAAATTTTCAATCAATTACTTTAATTTTGGGAGAGGATGAAGGATTTGATTTTATCTTTAATTCCTTGTTCCCTGAATTTCCCCTATAAATAAGACTAAAAAAATGCAGATTAGAACACATTATCAAAAGAAAAAAACATTGTTAAAGAAATATGTTTGAAAGTCAATTTGCAAGTCTTAGGTTTGGCGAAGGCTTCACGTTTTAAAGTAAAATTTTTAAATTATTTATGTTTTTATTTTCTTGCTTGGAAATATCAAACTTTCCAATAAAAAAAAGTTTTCCTAGTTCAAAAAATATATATATATATTTTGTAAATTAGATTTTTGAATTTTTTTTAAAAAGTTATTAAAAAATTCTGGAATTTCCAATTTTCGATGATCGTAAATTGGAAAGCTTTGAAGTTTTCGACGAACATATGAAGTTTTTGCTTGCAAGAAACAGGTTTCCTTAAAACTGGTTTGGTGGCTTTAAAGAAGGATGAAAGCATTTGTTTTAGCAGGCTACCAAATGCACAATGGAAAAACAATTTTTTGAACTTAGAAGGAACAAAGTTTGGTCCCTTGCAGGCACCCACGTAGTTCTTTATGTGGATGACATATTTTTGGCAGAAATGATAAGAAGTATAGAATTATGGTGAAAAATTGTTTATCCTTAAATTTTAAAATGAAGGATATAGTGAAGCAAATACATTTTTGTAGACACCTTATTTTGTCCGGGCTCATTTTTAGCAATCTGGAGCACAGACGTGAAAAAGTATTTTTGAGGAGATTAAGAAGGCCTATGGATCATACCAAAGATAAATGCAAAGATGTGGCATCAAAGAACGTAGTTCAAGGTGTCCAGGGATAAAAGATATGAGAAAATTCATAATTTTGCTTGAATGTATCGATGCATGGTTCTCATGTATCGATACAATGCTCCAACATGCCAAAAATTTGAAATGTCCCTATTTGTATCGATACAACATGTAAATGTATCAATACATAAGCTTATGTATTGATACAGGAGCTCAAGTATTAATATTAGGCCATGCCAAGACCGAAATATGCATTCTATACAGAAATGTATCGATGCATATCAATGTGTATCGATATAATGGTTCGTAGTATCGATACAATGATCATTGTATGAATACAATGATTGTATCAATACACTCAAGGTTTTTGGACCAAATGTTTTCATACATTCTACAATGTATTGATACATACATGCCATTTTCAATAGTCTGAGCATTTTTTACTCATCCATAATTGATCCAAAACTCGATTTTAACTCATTTTTTTGCATAAAAAAAGATCAAACCCCATATCGAATTACGAATTTGGACTTTTGAATTAATGAAAACATTTTTTTGAAGTCTAAATTAGATCAAAAGGGTCAATATCACATGATCACCCTACTTCTCCCTAGTTTGTTGACCAAGATCACCATCAGCCACCCTATTTGCTGAAAAATCATTTTAGCATTTAAACCAATCACCTTATGTCCATCACATTGGCAATAAGTTGTTCCCTACATCCACTCTATAGCCATAAGGCTGACATCACGTTGTCCCTCTTGAGAAATGACCAAAAACACCTCCAAATTGGCTTCAAATGCTAGTATAGATAGACCACTTATATCTTAGCTAAAAAAGGTTAGATTCCAGCTCATTTTTAGCTTCCAAAACACATTCCTACACCAAGAAAACTAGAATCCTATAGCTCTTCACTCAACACCCTAAAACTGCCCTAAAACACTTATTCTCAACCATTACACATTTTAAAAATCACCCTTATCCATAGCAGAACCAAAACCTCATTGTTTCTCTCTTTTTCTAGCTTATTAACAACAAGGAAAAGAGGGAAATTCAAGCTATCTTTGCTGCTCCAACTATTTGGCCAAAAATTAAAGTTTTGTTGGTATAACTTCTTACTTTATCACTTTTATTTTTTGTTTTTTAGCATCTTCATCATTTTAGTGAGCTCTCCATGTTTCCATCACCCTTTTAGGATTCTAATGCATTATTGTGGCCTTTAGTTGTGGTAGTTTAGGATTTGGACACCTTAATGCCCCTTTGATGTGCAAAATGTCTCATTTCATCTTCATTATTTTGATAGCTCTTGCTCATGCATTTTATGCCATATCCATGCATCTTGTTATGATTAATCCATGTATGAATCATTAGCCTAACATATTTCAAGCATGTTTATACATTAGCTTTCATCTTGTCATAAATCATTGTCATTTTTAGCTTCCATAACATTTTCTTGTCAAAATGCATAACACTTTCTTTGTCTAGGCCATTGGTAAAGTTAACATCCCCATTCATGTTTTGTGCCATCCTCTTGTATGTTCATTGTCTTCTCCTTATCTAAATGCATGTTTGATAGCTATCAAAAACTGATTTTCAAAACCTCCCCACGCCAAGCATGTTAACCTCAACTAATGAGGATTAGCATGGACTTAGCATTTTTCTTAAGGTTAGCAAAAGAAAAATCTTAGGGAAAATTAAGTTTTCCAAAATCCAGAATCTTGATTGAACGAGCTCAAAACTTCTGATTTTCCAACAAAAATGGCCTTGCACTTATTCCTTAAATGTTTGTGCCTTATTTTTTTGAGTTTAAATTGTAAGTGGTATGATCAACGGGCTGTTTCATAATCCCAAACTACTTCAGGCTGTGCAAATGAGTTCGTGATGCTAATGTCACTCTTTCCCTTCAGACATGGATGTTTGAATGTCAATGACTCGAGTTTGGACCCATAGACATAAGGAAAATAAGAAATATCCTCTGCTTTACTTCGTCCCCTGCTGGCAGCATTACTGTTACAAATTGAAAAATCATTTTAAAACCTAAACGATTTTTCATGAATTTTATAATATTTTTCTTTGAAATTGTGTTAAGAAATCTTTAAAATGAGGCCTTGTTCATCCCCAGATCAGTCCAGATGAAAGAATTATGATTTTTCAAACCTAGACTATCTAGAATCCCTAGAGTTAACAAAGTGCATTATGGTTGGGCCTTTCAGACCCATTAAACAATTTTTTCGAATTTTTCAAACATTTTTCCTAAAAGGTTCATAAATTTCCCTTTTCGAAAAAGTATCGTTTGTAATTTTTTGATATCAAACGGGTCCGAGGTGATTTTTCAAAGTTTGACACACCTTGCCCCCTGTATGCTCTACTAGCATTATAATGGATCCAAACTTGAAAATTTATTCCCCCAAAAAGTGACTTTTTGGGATATTGGGAATATTTTTAGATTAACCCTTATTGAGTTGCCTTTCTAACGGTATCTTGTCCACCCTCTAAAGCCTTCAAACCAATTTAGAATAAATTCAGAAAGTGGGATAGCGCAATGCTATTTCCTGTTTTCGGTTATGGTTAAAATTGAGTTATTTTCCCAAGCTTCGTCTCGAGACCTTCAAATGTCACAATATCACCTCGATCAGCCTCGAGAACATGCTTTGACCTTCCATAGGCTTGTATCAAGGGACAAACATATTTTACATCTTTACCATCCTCATTCACAATAATTTCTTTTGCCAAAAGTTGTCAAAATGCTCACCCATTTCCTAAATCACAAAGTTTTGTCAATTTAATTTTTCCAACTCAACGTCTCTAAAGGGTGTCAGACATTTCACTTTTAGGGATACTCTAACCCCAACCTTTTGAGGGAATACACTGATCCCGTTTTTCAAAATTGACAAGATTTAAAAATCTTCTTTTCTCAAAATTATTCGTCATCCACGGGGATTCTCCAACCCTATCTTTCTAAGGGGATTCTCCAACCCTATCTTTCTAAGGGGATACTCCAACCTTATCTTTTAACTATAATTAAATTTTTTTCTCTTTCCTGGACTTCCATAAATGTGTCAAGAAAACCTTGTTCAATCAAGGAACCTAGATGCATCTCAAAAATTGTCAATTCAGTTATTCCTAGATAATTGATGCCAATTGCCAGATAAATTCCAATAGTTCATCCCCTTTTTTTTATCATTGCATTGAATGATTCATGTTATGTTACTTCATTTATTGCCTTACTAACATGATTTCTTTGTGATGATTAGTTGCATTCGTGTTTTCCAATAATTTCAAACAAAATCTAAGGTAATATTCCACATGAGTATCTCTCCAGTGCCCAAAGTGAAATATTCCATTTTTCAAAGTAAAATCCAGTGATCAATTTTATTGAAAATCTCTATATTCCCAATCTTTCCAGGGCGTATATAAGATTAAATCTTTTTATCAAAATCTGGATTTGTATTTCTATAAAATTCATGCATTAAAAGGGGTTTATATCAAAATAGTGACGAGTTAAGATCGAAAGAATCAAAATTGAGATAAGACATAGCTAGTAAAGTACCGATTTCAGGCATTGCGAAGAGGTTTGTACCTCATCATGCGTAACCAACTCTCAAACCCAACGTCAAACTTTGTACTATTTACACCACAATATCATGTTTTGAGTTTCGTAACTCAAGATATAGGTTTCAATAGGCATCTGATCATGCCTAGCCCTAAATGATCGGTGGCGACTCCATACGGTGGCCATTTCGTGATGGTCATCCGAGACCAATAAGATGAGCGATTCATCTTATGGTCCCCTTCACTGTATCACAAGTCGAGAATCCATACATTCTCGTTCTCATCACATCGTGAAAGAAAAGTCTCGGTCAAGAAGACATTTCCAAGTTAGGAAAATATTTTAAGTCATACGTACCCATAGATTTGAGAGGATCCACCCCCGGGCATGTTGCAACAATTTTCAAAGTAAAAGTCACTCAAGATCATTATAAAAAATATCTTGCTCTTTAAAAAAGGTCACATATTAAGAAAATATTGAATGATTCCAAATGCAATCTGTAAGCAATTTGATACTCCTATTGCAAAAAGTAAAAACTTTAGCAAAAAAACATGTCCCAAAACACCAACGAAAAGGAACAAATGGTAAAAGTTCTTTATTTTAGTACTAACTAAAGCCTTATGCATGCTATAATGTGCACAAGGCTTGATATCTACTACGTATTTAGACTCATAAATTTGCATCAATTGAATTTTGATTAACCCCATTAGAAAGAAGTTAAAAGGAAGGCATCTAAAAGGCACTATGGCTATTCATTATGCCATTAAGGAAGTGACCACATTTAATTGAGCATATGAACATTGATTGGGAAGGAGATTTAGATAAAGGGAAATCAACCCTTGGATATGTTTTCTTACTCAATTATGGAGCTATCCTTTTGAGTAGTAAGAAATAAACTTGCATAGCATTGTCCAAAATGGAAGCTCAATTTTTGGT
>JBBYHM010404954.1:0-12784 GCA_038381775.1 Adansonia rubrostipa
AATTCAATAATAATATTTATTTTAATAATTCACTAATAATTCTTTTAATAAAAAATTGATTTTATCAAAAATTTATTCTTTGGCATAATATAAATTTAAAAAATATATATTAAAATAAAATAACCATCAATATCTTCTTCATCTAATGATTAAGAGTGTGTTAAAGTAGCATCTTAAGTTTAAGTTAAATCATCCCTCCTTCTCCCAAATTAGCATTATAATATTATTACTTTTCTTATACGGATAAAAATAAAATAATTACTTTGTATAATTTTTTCTCAAATATCATTATAATATTATTGCTATGCCAACAAAAATAGAATAACTAATTCATAAAATATTTTTAGATGAAGTTTTTTATTTTGATTGAGTCCCATTTCAAAGCATGGACGCTTGTGAAAATTTTACATATAAATGATAAAATTATTTTCTCTAAATATCATTACAATATTATTGCTTTCTTTGATAATTGCTTCGTATAATTTTTTTAATGAGGTTTTTTCCTACGTTGATCGAGTCCCATTTCGTGACATGGACACGTGGGAAAACCTTGCACCGGACTATGAGATTTTTGTTTTTATTTTTTTTCAAATAATTTTTATTTTAATTAATTGTTTTTTTTTTAACTTTTGGTGGGAAGTCAAGTGGTTGCTTGGAAGACAACTTTCATTGCCAACTTTTACCTTTGAGAATTTGTGGTTTTTTCTTTTAAAGTTTTTTTTATTGAATAGAATTGAGGGATTTGATTAACACACAGAAAAATTAGCTTGATATAGTATTTAAGTCATTGGTTTTGCACTTTAACATCATGTTTCCTCTATGAATAAGTAGAATTTCAATTTCTTTGTATAAATCTTAAAATTCAATCGAAAAAGGAAAGTTATTGGTTTTCAAATAATGTCAAGAACATGTTTGAGTATTGAACTTGTGAATTTTTCCAACTTGAAGGAAGCTTCCATATAAATAAGAAGAGATATTTCTTTATTTTAATATGAAAACTATCACTCTATGTATATTACATTTTTCAAAAATACATTAAAATTTAGTAATAAGTGTTCCAAAATTAATAAATTTATACTTTATTGAAAAATTGAAAATCTTATTTAGATTAAAATGAAAGATAAAAAAAAAGGATAGATGAGGGGCCTCCATGCCAAAAGAACATCAATCGAACTTGTCTCCCTTTCTCTTTTCCTCCCTTTTTCATTTTTGGTTTTTTATTGTCTCTCTCAAAGCTTTTGCTTTCTTTTTTTTTTTTTTTGGGGTACTAAATGACAAAATACGCGGTTTTACCCTTAATTAACTAGAAAAAATAATGCGTCACTCGATTAGCTTTGGACAACGGTCAATTAATTAGGCTTAATGTCAAATACTTTAATTATTAAATATAAACAAACTTTAATTATTTATATATATATATATGTTGATTTGGGAAAGAAAAAAGACAAACGTGATTTTTTTATAAAATATTATTATTCATGCTCTCTAGTTTCATATGGCTACTCCCCTTTCAGTTCTTTTTTTTTTTTTAACTATAATTGCTATTCTATTTCTCATTAAAGAACAAAACATAAGTAGAAAACCAATGTAAATAACGTCACTCTCTTTCATTCTATGTCAATAAATAACATTATGAAGATATGAACAATAAAGTACCAAAAGATAATTTATTGCTATTCAAGAAGAGGGACAAGTACTTCTTTTTATATTGAATCAAGCACTTAATTTTCATCTCTCTATGACCACTTTCATAAAAGGAAAATTGACAATTAATAAAATTAGGAAGAAATAAATTGATATCAAGGATCTTTGTATTTCTTTAATAAATTATATTTTTTATCAATCTTCTAATTTTGCTTATAAGATATAAAAAATTAAAATATAAAAAAGTGAAGGAACAAATTGGCCCACATTAATTGATTATACGTTCAAATTCTTTTTTGTGTGGGTCCATTGGGTTATTTATTTGATTGGTTGAACCTACATGGGGTCATGTGCCCATGGTTAAGAGAAAAAAACAATGACCCAACTTCATGCCATGATGAAATGATGTTGTTTTGCCATAAATACTGTGACAAATGCCGGCCATTTTGCTTTTTATTTTTCACTTTTACATTCTTTTCCATGTGACCATAAAAAGAAATAAACAAAAAAAAGTTTAAATTCATTTTTTTTAAGCTTTAACTCCCCTTTTATAATTATTGCAAACTAAATTTTTTCTCTATTCTTTTGTTGAGTGATAATATATTTTTTTCATTTATTAAATAACTTAATGGAAAAAAAAACACCTTACAAAATCTTCAACGTATTGAAGAAAACCCATAGTTTGAACAAATGCTAGCTAGCCAAATTTTCCAATATATATATATATATATATATAAAGTGTTAAATCAAAAAGTAGGTGAGTTGGTCCAACAGAGGACCCTTTGTTAGCCATAAATCCAACTAAAGTGTCAATTCACACCAATACTGGCTAGCTAGGTAGGAGGTTGATCAAATTTCTTTTCTAAATCCTTTAAGTGCTAAGATCTAGTTTGACATTAAAATGATAACCTAAGAAAGCATAGACCATACATATGCCTATACTATAGTTATGTTTCAACCAAATAAAGAAAAAGCCCTATATATATAATACAAGAAATTAATATATTCAGCAACAAAGAAATTATTAAATTTCACTAGCTGAATTAGTAAAATAATGCATATGTCTTATGATATAGTAAAAAATTAATTAAAAAAAAAGGAAGACATATGACAACTTTTCACACACTTACAAATTAATATGTATGTATAGCTATGGTTCAACTAAATTTTTAAATTTGTTCTTCCTAGATTAGCAACTCTCTCTTGTGTTCTTATTGGATTTGACATTAAAAAAATATATTATATGCTAAGCATTTGCGAATTTATAAAACTTTCTTATTTCTATACATGGGAAACTATTAGTATATATAATCTAACTGTGGTAGAAATTTGAGTTATATATACCTAAAGTTTTCATCACTTAATTATTGGGTATTAGTTAGAAGTTAATCTCGAAAAATATTAATGTTATTATTATGTATTAGATTCTTTTGTAATTTTTTTTGTTCATATAAGAAACTCAAAAGAGAATGTCAGCCAATTTTGAACCTTAACTACAACAATTAAGTCAAATCTGGGTTACTAATCGTTTTCTATCTCATATATATATATATATATACATAGAAAGACTATTTCGTTTATGATATTATGGAATTTATAGAAAAAAATCATCAAATTGAAATTTTGTTTAGTTTGTTGTTTCCATTTAAGCAAAAAGAAAAGGCTTATAGATGTTTGATATTTACACTTTAATTTAGAGAAGTTACCTTTCCTTTGCTGTATATAAATCATATTCTTTGGTATTATTGTCATTGTTATTATAATTATTATTATAGTTTACCAAATGCCAATAACAAATCACAATGCTGAACGAGAACAAGAGGATGTTTAATTTTGCAACATTTTTCGAAGATGGAGAAGGTACATAATGACTAAATTTGAAGGTTTGAAAATCCCAATCAAAATGAAAATGGCAAATTTAATGAAGACTAACAAAAGTATTGGACTTGGACTTGTATTAGGTAATGATAATTACCATTCTCCAATAAAAAAATTGGACACCTAAAACCCTAAAACTATCATTATATAAACTAAAAACGTGTTTTTGCTTATAGCTAAAAGACAAAGGCATTATGATCAGCATTACTATATTTTGCTAATTCAGATGCAATGCATGCTGAATAGATCTTTAAAAATTACAAAATTAAGAGTATTGAAGCATGTAATATTTTTGAAGTAAATTAAATAAATACAAATCAAAAGATTAAAGGCAAACTTTTTTTCTAATGTATGATCAGTTAAAATTTATTTATTTGAATATAAGAATACATTGACATCATTTTGTTGTGGAAGATAAATAACAAAAAGAAAAATATAGCATATTGAGAATTTTGGTTTAGCCTTTCTTATTTACAAGTATAGATAAAAGTGAGATTTATTTCATGCTACTTTTTAACTTCTGGGTTTCCGTTTATAAGTAAAAACTGTTTTGGGTTGATTCTTGATTGTGATTTGGATGCAATGCCCAATGTTGATCTTGAATTGTCATGAACTTAGTTATGGGCTTTAAGGTCACATAGTAGCTTCACACTCAGTATCCATTAAACATGGAAATTGGAAATGGCCCAACAAAAATGTTACAATTTAAATTTTCAAGTTGTACCACTTTTCTCTACTACTTCAATATCATTTTAAACTTGCAATTATAATCGCAGGGAGAAAAGCTGGAGATATATATCAAGAAGAGGTCGCAACTCGAGGATAAAAAAATAGATTATAAATATTAAAATTTAAATTTTATATCAATTAAATGATACTTTTTAGAAGTAGTTACGTAAATCAATTAAGTTAAATTTTAATTTTGATTTTCGCTCTTTTCTTCTTATAATTAAGTTGACAAAACTAATAAGCAAAAAGCCTCAAATATCTTTGATCATAAGACATACTTGTTGCTATAAAAAAGAACAAAAATTCCAATAGTGGTGATTAATATTGATTTAACAGAGGTAACTGGTAAGTAATTAATAAAGCAGCCAAATTCAAAAGAGAAGTTATTATTGATGGTCCAGACCATATAGATTGATAGAACTTCTATTTACTTACTGAATAAATAGATCAACCTAAAAATCATAACTATACGATAAAATGTTGAAAAAAAATTTTTTTTTTTGCCATAGGAAAAAAGGGAGTGCCGTGGGAAGTGGCACAAAAGGTATGATTCATGAATATCGATACGTATGCTCCATAAAAATTTATTTTAATTCTTTCTTAAACAATCATTTTTTATTCATTGGCTCTTATCTCATTTGGTTGAAAAGGGGAAAAAATTTCAAGATACTACAAAGTTAATTGGAATTTCCTCTGCTTAAATTTTAAATCTTTCTCAAATATTTCAAAAATATTAAAAATTTAAAATTAGAATGAATCAAATGAAATCACCAAATTACCTAATGAAAAATCATTCTTTTAGTAATACATTTTGAAAATATCAATTATTAGTTATTATTAAGTATTACAATAATTTATGTACATAAATAAAAATACAAAGAATTCCATCAAAAAGTAGTTGATTTTGATATGAATAGTAGGATGTCTTAGAACTTTGAGTTAATAAAAGAAAATTGAATTATTTGAATTTGTTACTCAAACTTATTAACTAGTTCATTTTCATTGTGGAATTGACTAATTGTCATCCATTAATTACAATAAATGAATTTATTTTGGTAGAAAAAAAGTTATCTTGAATAGGAATTATTATTATTATTATCTTCTTCTTGCTATGGATTTAATACGTACCTTCTTTTATTTGTCTCAATATTAGATCTTTCAATATAATCTTTAGTACTTCTCAATTACGAACACAAACGCCTTAGACCTTATCCAATCTTCTACACAAAATTATTCACCTCCAGACTATAAAATGATGGCCTAAGTTTCTTATATCGAAGACTTCCAGTCCAAGGGTTTTGAGCCTCCAAATTGTCATTTTTTGTTTCAATATATAAATATATATTATATCAAAAAATTCCTTACATAAATTTGATTTTTTTTTTTTAAATCCAAACCCAAAATTAAAATTTACTCTCATGCAAAAAAAAAAAAAAAGAAAATTCCATTTTGAGTTATTCAATTAGTAAAAGTAGCATTATCAAAATTTTGATCAATCATTAAAATTAGAATTTAAGATTGCACCAATATAGCATATAGTAAAATTAAAAAACTCACTTAATTTTATTATAATGTTAATAGTTAGTGGACTTCCTATTTGTAATGAATAATGATAGTGTAAAAATATTAGTAGATGCAAAAAAAAAAAAAAAAAAAAAAAAGGTAAAAAAATATTGTGAAAATGATGAAAAGTATCGAGGGTAATGGAAGAAGAGAACAAGGCTCCCCCCACTAGCCCAAAAACAGAACTTCCTATTAAGGGTAAAATCCAAGGCAAACATCCTTAAGCAAGTAGGCCACTTCTTCCCCGACCACCACCACCACCACCACCCACCCCCACCCACACTTCTTCCCATTTCCCCCCACCTTTTTCTTATTACTATTATTATTGTTGAATTAATTGTTCATGTGTGAGGTTCACCTTTATTTTGCTCTTTCTAAATCTTTATAATTGCTTCTTTACGTGGAAAAGAAAAACTTTTTCCACAGTTGAAGGGTAATGGGATGGGATGGGAATTGGGATCATTCATCATCATCACTCTCTCTCTCTCTCTCCCCCTCACCTTGGAGACAAAAAACCACACGTATCTCTCACCACCGATTGAGATCTTGCTCATTGTTTTTTTTTTATTTGTCACTTTTCAAAGCATATATATATATATATATATAAATTTAACACACCCAATACTTTAAAAGTATATTATGTGCTTTGATAAATAATGATACTTAAAAAAGAGTGGATAAATTTTTAGAAATTGTTAAAAAAGATTGGATAATTTTTTAGAAAATAAGAAGTTAGATTAGATTAATAGTAATAGATAACTCATTTAAAATTTAGATAAGTTTTTTTTTGAATGAATAGTTTTTTTTAAAGAAAGTGGATAGGTTTTTTTAAAAATAAATAAATAAATAATTTTTTTGTTAAAAAATATAAAAATTGTAAACACATAATTATTCATATTTTATTTTTTTATTTTATGATTTTATCCGATTTTTATACTTTTCACTAATTGAATTAGTGTCACTTAACTTTTGAAGCCAAACTCGGCCAACAATTTTATAAATAGTATATATTGTTCAAACTAAATTTAAAAAATAAACAATACATTAATTATAATTTTTATAATTATTTTTTAAATATCTATATTAAAAATGTTTGTGAATCAAGTTAAGTTAAAGTTTAATATTAACAAATATTGTATTTCTTTTCAGCCTGATCTAAAATATGAAAAAGAAATTATTTTCAAATCAGACCTGACCCTATAAAATCTCTATTTAAATCTATCCAAATAAAAAAATACCTCCTAAAATATAATATAATAATAATATTAAAAAAAAAGTTGGGTTGAGCATAAAATAAAATTTACCATGCGTAACACCTTAACATTTAAGCAAGTTTTATTTTTTTTATTAAAACTCATTTTTATATAATAATTTTTTTGTTTAAAACCTTCTAAATACGGGGCACTTTCTGTTCGAACGAATAATCCAAATATAGTCTAAAGTCTAAAAACACTTGCTAACCTTCGTTTAAAAAAAAATTGGCAGTGTATGATTGGAGATTGGTGCTTGACTTAATTGATATTTAACAGGTGTATTTTTTGGTGGGGGCAAATGGACACTACAAGACAGGTGTGTACCAAATCTGGAAAAGAAGGATGGCAATTGGTAGGGGCTTTGTAGGGTGGGCGTAGCCTCCTCATAGGTGGGTTTTTAGGGTTGAATTATTTTGGACTGCTTGGTTTTATAGGGGCTGATCTCATTTTTGGTAAGTGGGGTTGTAGGAAGGTGCCCTCCCTGTCAAGGAGGGGCCTTCAAGAGATTTGATGATATACATATATTGGTGTCTTGTCTTGGTCTAAAATAAATTTATATTAGGGTCATTTCATCAATATATTTCACCAATGGAACTTTCCCTTGCTACCGTTGTCTATTACTATTAGCATTATTGGTACTACACCTTAGTACTTGTAATTTATAACACAATAGTATCTTAAATATTTGATTCAATAATTAATATAAAATTTTTTATTAATTTTTTTTATTTTTTTACAGTTAATATATATAATAAAATATGATCAATTTTTTTCTTAAAAAGGGCTACATCAATCTTAAGATTTTTATCTAAATTTAAATTCAAATGACATAAGTAAAATTGTAAGTGAGTAGATTTATGCTTTTTATCTGTGCTCATATAATAGTAATGAAATTGTGAAATGCATTGATAGTGCATCCTTTTGCAACTAAGTTATTATTACTCCTTAGACTCGTCCCTTATATGTATGATTATATCATAAGAATTTATCAAAATTTTGACTTTGTTGCTCCACATTTATCACTTAACAAAGACAGTTTGACCTTCCATATATATATATATATATATATATATGCTTGATACGAGTATGGGAAACATGAAAAGTGAGATTTGAAAATTGTAAACGATACTAAAAATAAATATAATACAACAAAACAAGACGGAAAGTAGAGTAAAAAAAGTTATTTACATGTACGTACATAGATATATTAATTATTTTATATATCGACAATAAAAAAAAATTTTATAAGTGAGGTTTGTCAAATAACATATATTTAGTAGAATATATTTAAAATATAAATTATAAATAGTACATGTGTCATCTCATAAACCTCACTTATGAAATTTTTTTTCTTTTCACAATAGATATATGAGATCGTTATTCATATATATATACATATGCTTGTCTAGATTCTTGTAAACAAATATTTTTTTATGCTTTTCATAAATATGACAATAAAAAAATTTAAATTTAATATAATTAATTTGTTCAGACAAAATGATATCTTATAAGTTAATATTTCAAATTTTAATATTTATAATTTTTATTTTATTTTTAAATTATGATTTTTTTTATAAAAAAATTATAAACTTGAAACATAAAAGATTTATATTTGACTTAAATGATTTAATGTATACATGTATAGTTCCCTAAAAATTAGTATTTCTGGAACTTAAATTTTCGCATAAGGACAGGTGGGCTTAAAGAAAGAAATAAGATGAAAGAGTGTAGTCTTATCTTATCACGCTTTATGCGACAATTAATGGATGCTAAAGCACAATTTCAACCATGAAGTTGATAGAAACGTTGAACATATTCCAGGCCACTTTCCATTAAAAAATACCGAATCAATCAAGCCGCAAAAGCTTTTTCATTTTTATATAATATATCAAGAAAAGAAATTAATATATATTATATTATTGCTTGATGTTGGTCCCCAAATGGACCGACCCTTCTCCTTTACGAAATACTCCTTTTTATACTTTTGTATATTTTCTAAACTTAAACTTAATTCCTCTCTAAGTTTAATTCCACACCAAACTTAATTATAAAGAGAATTATTACACTCTCCCTTCCATTTTCGTCCAATCTTTTGTATTGGCATCAATCCCTTTTGGATATTGGAAATAATATTTTTTCTCGTACTTAAAAAATTTTAGTTTGATTTTAAAAATATTATGATTAATGTGCATTATTTTGATTTTTTAAAAATCAAATCAAACTCAAATTAAATAGTATTTATAGTTAAACTAAATCAAATCAAATCAAATTTTATAAGAACAGTCAATTTAATTCATTGGTTTTTGAATTAAAATAAATTCTATAGTAGTTTTAATTTTTTTTACTAATTTAAAAATAAAATATTTATTTTTATATTGTATAAAATTAATTAAAAATAAAGCTCAATTCGATTCAAATAATTATGTTTTTAAACTTCTGAACTAAAAATCAAATCAAATCAAATATATTTAATAATTATTGAACAGAAATCGATCAAAACATTATAGTTCAAATTGATTTTCATTTTTTTTTTTGGCTCTAAGTTTAGGGGAACATTTTGCCACGAAAAGCCTTAACTAAAGAATCCAAAAGTATATAACTGGTCAATTTAAATGTAAAAGGAATAACGCTGTTGCTTTGCCTTTAAGATAAATTATGCTACATCTTTGGCTATGAATTGATGGAATGTTACATTGTTTTTTATATATACTAAATGTTATTATCATAACCTGCTCTCAAGCATTCGGATGAAAAGTATGTTCTATTTTCTTGTATTTTAATGTAAATATAATCTTATATTCTAACTTATAGTAACAAAATATACATCAATTTTAAACCTAAATCTGATATGTTTAGGTGATTTTATACATAATTAAGTATAGGATATATTATTAGCATATTTGCATTTGCATCTAAAAAGATGAATAAAGAAATTACCCTAACTTTAACATTATTAAGCCGGTAAATATCCTAAGGGCAATAATTTTGATATCCTATGTACAAAGAAAGATGATATTCATAAAAAACTAAGATGTCCTCTCTTCACTTGTCTATTATTTAATTACTTCTTCGTTTACCTTATCCCTTATCTATTAAGGATATCGATTTGAGCGTTAAATTACGTCTCGAAACACTAACTTGGCAATTGTGGTCGTCACTATCTTATATGTATTCAAATTTAACATTACTAAACCAAGCATGTCAATTCTAGAACCTCGACAAAAATCACCCTTGAATTTGGGACAAAAAATTCTTGTACAAATTCATTGTTACGTCAAAGAAAAAAGACAGAGATAGTATACAATTGCAGAAATAGCCTCAATCTAATGATCACAGCCCACTGGGAAAA
Organism: Adansonia rubrostipa; assembly: GCA_038381775.1. Lineage (NCBI taxonomy): Eukaryota > Viridiplantae > Streptophyta > Magnoliopsida > Malvales > Malvaceae > Adansonia > Adansonia rubrostipa. Next base: position 10,417 of record JBBYHM010404954.1, read on the forward strand.
AAAATTGAACCATAGTGTTTATTTCAATTTTTATTAATTTTTATTTATTTTTTATTTAAATCATGATTAAATATATTAAATTTAATTTTTAATTTATAAATTAAAATATCATAATTATTTAAATCAAACTTATTGTAATTAATTGCTATTTGATTCATTTTAAAAAACTCAAATACTACGTATTAATCGTAGAATTCATGCGGTATAGCGCAGGTGAGCTAATGATGGATGGGACACTGAGGGAAAATGAAGTCAAATAAATCCCATCACTCCTTTTAGGAATAGCCTAGGCTGCTGCAAAAACCACTTAAGTTTTCAACTGTGAGAGAGAGAGAGAGAGAGAGAGAGAGAAATGTTGATTTATTTTATTTTATTTTATTTTATTTTTGGCTTCATATATAACACTTTTATATTAATTTCCAGCAAACAGGATTTTGGTGTAGTTTTTGTCCCCTAAGGAGCCAGCCTCCAGTATTTTGGTATGATTCTTACCTCCTTCCATTTCTTCCCTTCATTTACTACCTCATTTTTGTTTCGCTCTCTCGCCCATAGAAAAGTATCTTTTTTTTTTTTTCTAAATTCTTTTTTTTGGGGGCACATATTGAAAAGTGCCAGCTTTTTTTTTAGGTTTATTCCATAAATTTTTTTTCCAAACATTTTACGATTTAAAGTTAATTATATTTAAAAAAATTTAATTTTGTTTTAAGTTTGTAATTACCTTTTTTTTAACCCACCTACACAAAATTAAACTTATTAAAAAATTTAAAATATTTATACAACTTTAAATTTAAATATTACAAAAATATAAATATCCAATTCATTATCACTATTATTAAAGAATTTACTTTTAAAAAAAAATTCTGCCTACTGGTTGGTAAAAGTAAAAGACATAGTTGATAGTTATTTGTCGCGCTTTCCAGAAACACTTTTAAGGATTCAAAAAGGATTTACATGTTATTGGGCTCCTGGGGGGTATTTGTTCCTTTTTCCCACTTCAAAAGAACATTAAAAACTTATTAGAAAAAGGTAAAAAAAAAAAAGCATTTAAGCAGTCACATTCACCATCATCACATGTATTCTTCCTTTGTTTTTTTATCGTTTTTATTTTATTTATAATTTACCATTCTATATGAAACTAATTAAGGTTTAGTTTATAGACAAAATATAATCCATTTAACCAAATTTGGAAATTTTCTTATAGATATACTCTGTAAATGAATAGAGTGTCTAATAAATAATTCATAAATAGTTTTGGTTTTCATTTTTTATGTTCAATTATCAAACTGAAAAAAAAAAATCAATTCCAAACAAGTCTTTAAAGATCATTTATTAATAAATAGGTTAATTTTAAATAAAATATGTTAATTTATTTATGTTTATGAATAAGTTTACTTAAGAAATTGTATAAAACTTGTTTAAAGATAAACTACTATTCGAATTTAATATAAATAATAATATGTTGTAGTAATGTTTCACTTATTTATCAATATATTTATTATTATTTTTGAAAATTTATTTATTGTTTTATCATTTTTAATTATTTGTTTGTTTAAATTTATTTATTATCTTTGACCAGATTTTAATTACCTGTAAACATGTTCGATTATATGTTTATAAATATATTTATTTAATATATGCAAATAAATTTATTTAATTTAAATAAATCAACTTCTATCGCATTTAATTATAAACAAATCAAAGTTGAGCATTATTTAAAAATTTATAGCAAACACAAATCAAATTTAAATAAATTAAAAAATAAACGAATGAATAAAAATAAAAAGATGAACATCCAAGCATGATAGGGTTAGATTTTTTTTTACAATTAAGATTATCAAAATTTGATTTTAATTATTAAAATTAAAAATTTAAAAATCATAAACAAAAGTATAAACAATCAAGCACGATTGGGTTAGACTTTATAGTCTACTTATAAGCAGGAAAATGCTTTATCATTGTTTATATTATGATTAAAAATATTAATGAAAAAGAAAGTGAAGATTCTAAAACCCAAGGGAAGGGAAGGGAAGGGAGATCTTAAATGGGTTTTGCAAGATTCTTTTTTCTTTCTTTCTTGCTTTCCTTTTTCATTGCCCTCTTTCGCTATCAATATTTTCTTTTCTGTGCCTTTTTCGGTATTTTTATTATTAAATAATGCAATGGTTGGTGGGACAGACAACAATGTGCTCTGCCAAAATATACATATATATATTATATAATATGCGAAAATGACATTACCAAAAATAAACTTTTTTTCCCTAACTTTAGTTCCTTTGCTTTCATTTTGTAGAATTATTATTATTATTATTATTATTATTATTATTATTTGCTTTCATTTCATTGCCAACAATATGCGGACAAAGACTAT